>AP025066.1:17490931-17505903 GCA_036186865.1 Eustoma russellianum | reverse complement strand
GTTGTCGTGGCACTAAATCCCATACATCATTTCTAACAAATTGATTAAGCTCATCATGCATACATCAATCCAAGAAGAATCACTCAAAGCATGATGCACATTTTTGGGTTCAATTTCAGAAATCATAGCATGAAATTGATTTATTTCATCCGAAGTTATTCTTCTACGTGGTCGCACACCGTGAGTGATGTCGCCTATGATGAGATCATGTGGGTGATCTCTATGCCATCTTGGTTGATTATTTTCTATGTTATCATGCGCTTCTAAGTGATCATGCATTTCTAGTGTATCATGCATATCATGCGTATCAAACATACCATCATCTTCATTCAACACGGGTTTCAATTCAAAATCATCATCATATCTTTATCTTTATCAATCTCACCTAAATTCATTGAACTTCACATGAATAGATTCTATGATTTGTCTAGTGAGAGGATCATAACATCTATATGCTTTTGAATTTACAGAATATCCAACAAAGATGCATTCAATTGATTTGGATTCAAACTTATCTAAATTATCTTTTGTATTTAAAACAAAACACTTCATCCAAACACACAAAAATAGTCAATCTTAGGCATGCGATCATTTAATATCTCATAAGGCGTCTTGTAGCATGCACAATTTACGGCTTCCGCCCTACAGAAATCTAGGCAATTTATTTTTGCATAACATAGTCCTAGCGATTTCTTGTAATGTTCGATTCTTTCTTTCTACTACTCCATTTAATTGTGGTGTTCTAGGTGGACGAAAACTCATGCTTGATTCCTTTTTCTTCGCAAAATGAAATCATATCCTTGTTTTTAAATTCACCGCCTCTATCGCTTCTAATCTTTTTCACATTGACACCGTATTGATTTTCAAGTTGTTTGATCAATTTTGCAATCTCAATGACACTATCATCCTTATGTGCAAGAAATAAAGTCCAAGTATAACGAGAAAAATCATCAACAATCACGCATGCATAGTGGCGTCCTACCAAGGCTTGTAGTGCGACTAGGACCAAACAAATCAATGTGTAATAGTTCTAAGACTCTAGTCGTGCTTATTTCATTCTTAGGCTTAAGTGACTCGCGTGTTTGTTTGCCTGTTATGCAAGATTCACACAACTGAAAGTTGTCTAAATCAAGTGTAGGCAATCCTCGTACTAGGTTCTTTCGTTGGAGTTTTCCTAGTGTGAAATGCCAATGTGTCCTAAACGTCTATGCCACAAATTTACATTAGGTTCGTTTGACATAAAACATTTAACTTTGGCGTCTAACATATCATCCATAGAAAGCGTAAAGATGTTTCCTTCTCATTTTCCTTTTAAAACGGTTTCTCCATTTTTATTTATTATATTGCAATAAGGGTGAGTGAAACACATATCAAAACCATTGTCAATAAATTGAGAAGTGCTAAGAAGATTATAGGATAAGTTGCTTATCAAAAAGACGTTGGAGATTTGAAGAGTGCTTGGATTTCCAATCGTACCTTTTCCGATGATCTTGCCTTCGTTGTTGTCTCCAAAGGTCATGGATCCGCCTTTTGTGACCTTCTTTAATTTCGTGAACAAGCTCGGGTCACCCGTCATGTGCCTCGAGCAGCCACTGTCAAGGAACCACTTTATGGATGTATCTTTTGATGTGTGGGCTCCCTGCAATGTGCAAGAATGATTTAGGTACCCTTTTAACTTTGGGTCCTTGCGAGTTAGTTAATCACCTCTTTGGTAAAAGTACCTTTTGGTACCCATACTTGGGTGATCCTTCTCGGTATAGCAAATGGCAAGAATGTAGATGAAGGTGCAATGTAATAAACATGTGGTGAATGCACTTTGGGCCTTTGGCCTAGAAGTCCTTTATACTCATTGTATGTAGGACGTTTTTGATATGTCCTTGTGTTTGTGTGCGTAGTGGTGCTCTAGATGAATGAAATGGATGACGTGTATGTATTACTTGTTTCTTCTCATATCTATATGGCACAAAATTGTATTTCGCATGATATGAAGAAGAAGTGGGGCGTGAGGAAGGGAGAGGTCTTTGCGTCATCTTAGACGCCGTTTTTAGCTTTGGGGTGTCTACTTTCTTAGACACAACGAACTTAGTTGGTTTGGTGGATACTTCATTTGTCTCCACGTATCCTAAACCCGTTTTATCACTATCATGCTTTTGTGATAAGATAATACGATGCAGCATGTTAGATCCCGCATCAAACTGTTTCATCATTTTCTCTAAGTCTGTATTCCTTGATTTCAAACTTGAAATCTCGGATTTCATTTTATTATTTTGAGTGGTCAATGATGAAATCTCTGTTTTCAATGCATTGATGATGCATGATGACTCTTCTTTAGAATCGTTTAATTGAGCGACAAGATTTTCGTTAGAAGATTCTAACATCTTCTTGTCTTCAATTAATCGCTTCTTTTCTTTAGCGAGAGTCTTTGTGAATTTATGCAACTCTAAATACTGACTAAAAAGATCATCATAAGAAGGCTCAGAGTCAGAATCAGAATCAGATGATACCTCATTAGATGCTTTGGACACAAAGCATACTTGTGCAGTCTCTTCTTCGGTTTCAGTCTCGGAATCCGATGTATCACTCCAAGTGGAGGCTTTTAGAGCACGTTTCCTTTGCTTGGGTTCTGAGACGAGTCTATTCTTGTTCCGTTCCTTGTCAGGGTATTTATTTGTTTGCTTTTCCTTATTGGGGCAGTCATATGATAAATGTCCAAGTTTGCCGCATTCATAACATTTAACATCCTTATCATTTGTCTTGTTCTTATTTCTTTTAGTCGAAGTGCCCTTATTTTTGTTTCTAAATGACTTTCTCATAAATTTTCTTAAACCTTTAGCCAATAGAATTAAGTCATCGTTATCCGATTCAGAATCACTATCATCTACGTGATCGGAAGAAGTAGAGACGTATTCATTTGATTTAAAAGCAATAGCTTTACCTTGTTTAGATGATTCAGATTTCTGTATGGTCAGTTTATTCTCATAAACCTTGAGTGATCCAATTAACTCTTCCATCTTTATTGAGTTCGTTTCTTTGCTTTCTTCTATTGCGGTTACTTTAGGTTCCCACTCGGATGGAAGGCTTCGCAAGACTTTCTGTACCTTTTCCTGCATGGTAAAGGCTTTACCAAGAGACTCAAGAGAATTGTAGATGTTAGTCAAACGAAGATCCATATCAACAATATATTCATTAGGCAATAATTTAAACGACTCAAGTGTGGACATAAGCATGTTTATCTTTGACTCTTTTACTTGACTCGTGCCTTCGTGTTTCATTTCGAGTATTCTCCACATTTCTTGTGCACTTGAACAGTTTGAGACATAACTAGACTCACTCTTACTTGAACGACTCAAGTGTGGACATAAGCATGTTTATCTTTGACTCTTTTACTTGACTCGTGCCTTCGTGTTTCATTTCGAGTATTCTCCACATTTCTTGTGCACTAGAACAGTTTGAGACATAACTAGACTCACTCTTACTTAATCCATTTAAGAGAAATTGCATAGCCCTAGCATTCATGCTAAGTTTCTTTTTATCCTCACTTGTATATTCTTGTCTCGGTTTAACAACTTCTAGTGTGACTCCGTCTATGGTAGATAACTTAGATGGAACAAAAGGAACATCTTCTATAATCGACCAAAGATCAATATCTATTGCCATAAGAAAAAGCTTCATTCTTAGTTTCCATTGAATGAACGACTCACCGTCAAAAAGAGGAGGCCTTTGGCTCGACATACCTTCTTGCTCGGTTTTGAGATTTGTGGTTGTCATCTCACTGAATCGTTGGATCCTTTGAAGTGAGTGTTCCTGCGCTCTGATACCACTTGTAGGATCTGCAAGGCACCACTAGAAGGAGGGGTTGAATAGTTGATTCGGAAAGTGTGGTTTTTAAAATTGTTTAAAACCAAAAACTCAACTTCTGAAAACAGATTCTGTTTTCAGGACCAGTTTTAAAACGTTTTTAAAACTAGGTTGTAGGTCTTCAAAAATTCTGAAATTTTGAGAGAACTTAGCCTCAGATGTTATGAGTGTCTCCTAAACATTTCAGATTTAAATTCAACCTTTACCCCCTTCAAAAATTGTTGGTGGCCAGATTGCGTGAATCTGCCAGAAACGGTAGACTGTTTTGAAAACTTTATTCCTATTTGTACATAACTCCAAATGCTCTGAAATTTTAACCATTAACCCCTTATATGTTATATTTAAATGGTTTGAAACAGTGTTGAAAAATTATTTCAGGAAGTTAGTCAGATACACTCAAAGTCTCAACCTTTGCAAGCCTGAAAATCAGACTGCACTAGTCTCAAAACTTTGGATGTTTGATTGACTTATACTTGTCCAAAAGGGTTGAAACTCTTGCCAAATTAACCTTAAGACGTGTGGATATTTTTCTGGAAAGTTTCATAATTTTTGAAAAACGTTTACTCTTTTTACGAACGTAATCAAAAAGAGTAAACAGTGCTGAAACAGAATATAAGTGCTGAAAGTAAATGACACCAAGAATTTTATACTGGTTCGGTTATAAACAACCTACTCCAGTCTTCGAGGAACACCTTCCTCGGTTCACACTAATCACACAACACAAATACATCTTACCACAGGGTTGATGGAGTTACACACCAACTCCAACCCTTTACAAACCTTGTATGATGAATACAATTGCGCACGAACACCACCACCTTGCAAGATTGAAGATTGATCACACCTTGATCAATCTTTTACAAAGATAAAGAATATGTGGTGGTCTAAGATAAGACTATTCAAGAATATGAATGTAAGTACAATAGGCTTTTAGGAAGAAGAAAGAAAGAGAGTGTAGAAGAAGAAGGCTAGAACTTTTTTGATCTTTGAATTTGCAACTCTTGTTCTTGTTCTTGTTTTGCTCTTCTTCCTTCTTTTTAACAAGTCTTGGCCGCCACTTTTAGTGCCTTCCCCTCTTGAAAATTATCTTCTAAGTCCTTGGGAGAATATGTGGCATCATTGTGACATGATCTTGCTTACTTGGCACCTCCTCATTGGATGATCATTTAACCTTTGCTTACTTGGCACTCATTGATTGGTTGAATGTTGTCATCATTTGATGACTAGGAAAATCTGAGAATTCCACTAAAAACATGTGCCAAAATCATCATAAAACAATTACCATAACTTCCAAGATCATCACATAAATTAAGCAAGATAATTTCCTCACAAAATTGATGATAAAATCGGTCATTACTAGACTTGACATGCTGAAATTTCAGCATGTGATACATGGATGTTTATTTCAAATTGTTGCCAAATTTTCTTTGATTTTTCTCTTAAAAATAAATCACCAATTAGTAGACAATATTCTCATCAATTTTGGCAATAAAAATTTGACAATAACATGGCCAAAATTCGGCCTAGATACATTCATACACATGCTGAAAATTATTTCAGCATGTGTGATATTCAAGATACCACAAATTTACTTTCATATCTCATTCAAATTAATTTTAATTTGTCTTCCAGTTAATCACATGTTTCAAGACACAAAATATACCCTCATGAATGATGAAAAGCGGCCAGCTCTTTGTGCACATGCTGAAATTTTCAGCATGTGTTTCAAATGAGATAAAATTTGAAACATTACCTTTTGTAGCTTCTTTCTTTAAATCACCAACATTGTATGATTGATTCTTGACCAATCAATATGCCAACAAGGCTCCACATATGCTCCATTTCAGCTGTATAGGCGTGTATGATATGTATATACGTGTGCTGAATTTTATTTTTGCAAACTTTGTAAAATAGTGCACATTTAATAATACACACATGGCATATTCCAATCAGCCCTTAATTTAATTTTATAGAACACTTTAAGATGTATGACATATGTAAAAAGTGTCTAGATATATGTCGTATGATGTGCCAAAAACGTTCCATGTGTTGTGTACGTGGAAAACCGAATTTTCGATGTTTATCGATTACCCGATTTTTCTCTAATTAAATTCCAACTTTTTTCACATGTTATATGTATTATGTTACACATAATTTTCATAATATAAACTTTAATATTCAGCTTATAAGGATGATTAAAGTGGCGCCATTTACATGTGACAAAATTGAAATTGGAATCTCCACAATTTGGCCTTAATGTGGGGTCATTTGTGTGTGCCAACATGGAATGATTTTATAGCTGTGACCATCATCATACCCACGAAAATTTTAAAGATTTTTGAGGTGTAGGGGCTGGCCATCTATTTATGGCAAGTACGTGACACGTTGGCGAAGTTTCGGTATTCGCCCGATACGACAATTTTTGGTTTAGAACCTTTTAACATGTCATATTTAATTTGTCATCACCATGACTTATATCATATGATATAAGACCTGAATATACTCATAAATATGAGTTAAGTATGGTGGTGTGACATTAACGTACGTACGTAAAATATATAACGTGTCGGTAGTACGTTAGAATGCATGTGTATGTGCCTTTTTCAAAAAATCTAAAAATATATATATTTATATATATATAGGCGTGCCATATAAGTGTGGTGAGCGGAGGAGGAGACTTTCCTTTCTTAGTCTTGTTGCCTTTGTGCCTTGTCCAAATGTTGCTTCCTTTAATGAACTACTTAGTTTAATTAACTAAGTACTTCACTTAATGAACTAGTTTAGTTCATTAATGGTGGCACCTGAAAATAGTATAAACACAAACAAATGTTTTCCATTTTATGTAAGCTTTAAAGCTTCATGGCTCGTTAGTACGGCAACATTATATATGAAATATATAATGCAAGTTATATGCAATATATCATGCACATTTATCTCATGCACGTTTTTAAGCTCATTTAAATCATATATTTTGAAATCACTCAAACTCATTTTTCTCTACATAAGCCACCCTCAGCTTCAGGGGCACAAATGGTTTGCCAGCACACCTAATGATATCTATGACCCCAAAAAAATGTCGGCATTTTTTGAGCTAAGGACTGAATCACACTCTTAGGTAAGCATGCAGTGGCCATAAGATGTAGCTGAATAGAAGTTAGTACCGATTGTATGAGTACTATCCTGCCGCCGGGGGTAAGCAAATTTCGAGTCCAGCTAGATAATTTAGCATCGAAATGTTGCAGTAGTGATTGGCAATAAAGAGCACGTTTTATCCCGTGATATAAATATAAGCCCAAATACTTAATATGTAGAGAGGAGGGTCACATACCCAATTCCAAACCCATCTCCGATAATGATCGACGTGCAACAAAAGGACTGGCTACAAACTGAATTTTCGAATAATTTATTAATTGTCTTGATGCACGTTGATAAGAATGAAGGAAGGATTGAAAAACCCATAAATTCCGTGTGCTGCCATTTAAGAAGACAAGTAAACCATCAGCGTATGCTAAATGAGATACCCCCAAAATTCGTCCCGTACGAAACCAAACAAGGGAACCATTGCTGGAAAGTTGGTTGAGACCCGTACTAAAGCCCTCTGATCCAAGAATAAAGAGTAGTGAAGATAATGGGTCACCTTGTTTCACCCCTAGCATGGGAGAAAAGAAACCAAAACTCTTACCGTTGACAGCAACAGAAAGCTTAGAAAGCACATATTATTCAGTATAAGTCTGATAAACTGATCATGAAAACCAAACTTCGTAAGCACTGTCTCTAAATATTGCCACTTCACACGATCGAAAGCTTTCGCCATATCAAGTATTATCAGCACATTTGCACCACAAGTCTTTTTGTCACTTAAATGAACCATTTCATTTGCCATGAGAACATGCTCACGGATGTCGTGACCTTGTAAAAATCCTATTTGTTCAGTAGAAATAAGCTTGGGCAGCAATGCCGACAAACGTGTAGCCAAGATACGTGTTGTGGCTTTGCTGATGAAATTTGAAAGACAAATAGGTCGAAAGTCAGCATAGATGGATGGCGTTGATTTTTTTGGAAGCAAAGTAATAACCGACGAAAGCATCACCTGTGGAGCAGGAATTCCAAGAAAAAATTCCTGAACCGCACACACTACATCTTGCCGTAATATATCCCAACATATACGGAAAAAATGCCCATTATATCCATCGGGATCAGCCGCACTATTAGGATTAAGATTCCAAACAGCCTCTCTTACTTTGGCCAAATCCGGAAGCGAAAGCAACATGTCATTATAATCTGAAGACACAAAGTTGTGTATGTATTGAAGAAAATTATCAATGTCAGAAACAGGCTCACTTGTAAATAAAGATTGAAAGTATTTAACAGCCTCAGTTCCTAACTCATCAAGCTCTTCAATAACATTACCGGCTGTATCAGTTAACTGGGGAATACGTTGACGATGATACATATCTTTAACCATAGCATGAAAATAGGCAGTGTTGGAGTCTCCCTCATTAGCCCAGTGAATCCAAGATTTTTGTGCCTAGAAATAGGCATGCTCATTATGCGCATGAAGCAACTGTGCCTGCACAAGAAAGAAAGCTGTGCGATTTTCTGGTGAAGGATCTTGGTCATAAGCAGCTTCCATTCTAGTGTAAGTCGTTTCTGCCTCTGCAATGCTATTAAATATGTTAACAAAGAAATCTCTATTCCACTTTCGAAGAGCATGTTTTAAAAGTCAAAGTTTTGCATACAAGCCACGCATCCTACCTATGGTCGGATATTGCTTCCAATTGGACTCGACATATGAGTAAAAGCCTTCATGTTGAGTCCAAGCATTAAGAAACCGAAACAGCACTGGAGATGTGTCCACTGTGAACCGTATTTCAAAAATAATGGAGAATGATCTGAGGAAGCACGCGGAAGATGATGAACAACCATATCAGCAAACATATCCATAAAAGTAGTGTTACATAACATGCGATCTAAATGTCATAACACCCGATTCTGCCCACTACCACGGGCCCATGTGAATGTAGATCCCAGTATTGTAATTTCATGCAGCTGACAATTGTGAAGACAGACATTGTAATTAGCAAGAGAATGAAGCGTTGGAGATGTGCGTCCCCTATGTTTCTCCAGGCACAAGAATGTGCTAAAATCACCACCTAGAGCCCATGGATAGATAACCTGCCGAGAGAAGGATACCAACGATTCCTACAGTGACTTGCGCTCCAAAATTGTATGGCGACCATAAATTATCGTACAGTGAAACAATTATGTGGAACGCCACATGAATGTAAAATGTGAAGCCAGAGCACCATGCATAACACTATTGAATTGAACATCCATTGTATGCCCAAAAACCCAAACGTTTCCATCACATGTGTCTTGTGAGACGAAAATAATCTAGTCGTATATGTCGCTGCTTGGGTTAAATAATTACCAGTAAATGAATAGAATAGTCACGCAGCAAATGGAGTAGACGTGATAATGAGGTTCTAATACCTCCAACATTCCATGTTATAGCATTCATTGGGAAATATGAGAAGAAATCAAATGAAACTGACCACTACGAGTAGTACTACATGTAGCAACTGTTGAGGGTGGCCGGGGAGGTAGCTCCTTTCTAGTGCGTCGGCGGCGTCGTGAAGGTATAGGGTGGAAGCCTTCATAATCCATCACTCTTGAATCCAACAATTCACATAATGGCCTATCAATCTCAGAGACTTGGGTTTTGACGCTAATCTTTTACCAATGAGAACGGAAGAACTTCGCATTTGTTGTATGAACTCTGCATGGGCATGGGCATCAAAGTTATGGTTGGGGACGGGCAAGTGACCCACCTCAGAATTCGAACATTGGTAATCATCAGGATCATCCACTATTTTGTGGGTTAGCAAAACATCTTCCTTGTCCGAATACAACAAACTAATATCTTGAACAGAAGGAATGGGGAGTGCAGGATCTATCGACTAGGAGTCAGTAATCAAAGGAAGATCAACTGGAGGCACAGATACATCGGCCAGGGGAGAACGCTAAAGTAAGGTGACTAAATCATTTGGTAAAGCTGGCTTCCCCTTCTTTGGAGTCCAACGAGTTGTTGGTTGCGATTTAACAGGAGGCGGAGGTGGTGGATCATCACATGAACCAACCATATGGCCAAGACGTCGACAATCAACACAAAAAGATGGTAGAACCTCATAAATTACTTACTGCAATATCAATTTCTGTTGATCTTGAATATATATTTTCTTCGGAAGATCCTGCAAAACATCGACCTCGACACAGATGCGCATGACCGATGGAAGCAAGCCATTGGCTGTTGCAATATCCATTTTGATTTGCGTTCCGATCAGGCAGGCAATCTCAAATAAAGCCGCCTTTTGGTGAAAGTGTATTGGGATACCCGGAAAAGCTATCCAAACTGGAACAATGGGAGCATCAACAGCCGGATCAAAATCAATGGTCCATTTGGTGACCCTCATGTGGCAACCGGCTATTTGCCATGACCGTCGATAAAAACACCGGAGGTAATCCGGTTCATGAGTGAAATTGAGAAGAATGTGTGAAGAATCCAACAATGCAATCCGAATATCCGATCGAAAGCCAATGCGTTCAAAAACCTGTTGAATTGCCTTAAAGGATGGCCGGCCATTCCAAAATGTGCTAACAAGCGATAACCAGAAAAGGGCGTCCAAATTGTCGACTTCCTCATCCGTGAAGGTAATTATTGGAATGCCTTTATGCTTAGATGGAGTCTTAGGCGAGATGGAGATCTGAGGGGGCGTCGTGTCAACAACGGCGGCGAAAGAACGGCCGCCGCCATGATCGAAGTCGGGCATCAGAGGGGATGACGCCAGTCAAAAAACTTTTTCTATATCTATATATATATATATAGTCCCCACACACACGGCCTTCGACCTTTTAATGACAAGAAATTGACTTTGTAGATAGGATGTATACAGATATATATATAAGTACAATATATATTAACATATGGAATGTAACTAGGTTATATATTTGTTATGTATATATATTACATAAATGGGCATAAGGCCTTTTGTATGAAAAAAATAACTTTATTGTGTATTATGATCCCATGTAAATGTATGGTATTAAATATAATTTCAAAAGAGTATACATATATACACGGCCAAAAGAGGCAAATTTATGTTAAAAATGGCTTTATGACATGTTATGGTTATATATATATGTATAACGTATGAAATTTCATGATGTTGGTGTATATATATACACCACGCTAAAAATGGATTTTATGGTTTTAATACACTAATTACATGTCATAAGTAAATATAGGTATAGTGTTTAAAAATATAATTATGTTGAGGTACATATTTGTGATACACGGTATTAATGAGGGAGGTTTGGACATTTGTAGCCTTCACATGATTCAGCTTGCCTATGACTTCAAGATATGATGGAATTTTCACACTAAGTCCTCCACTTGGGAAATATACATGCGACATCGTTATGGCTCTCGTCACGACTTCACTCCTTGTATTTATGACTCTCCAGGTTAGAACAGGATTTGTTCAATTAATTTGGTCTATTTAGACTACACTACCAAGACTGATGCATTGCTGTGGATTATTTCTAATACAGGTCAGTTTACACTGCGACAGGCATATGCGGATCTCCGCTTATGTAGCGCTCCGCACCCGGGCCTCGTCCGGATACGGTGCACCCGCCGTACTTCACTAAGGAGAGTACAAAGCATCATGCATAACATGCAAACATCCATAAGTCGCGGACTCCCATGCTAACATTCAACGTGGTAGTAAAATTTAGGCAGAATTAAAACTTTTCAATTTAAACATGCATCACTAATTTACTAAGTTCCCAAAAGTAGTAGTCCCCCAAAATAACATAACTGAAATCCAGAGAGTTCAAACATAGTCATAATACAAAACATCTTGGCAGCACAAAAGTCCTTAATCTTAGCTCCCTTCATACTCCTCGCCTATGGATAAGGTACTCTCGACTCGTCCTCGATCCATTCTATCTTGGCATTATCTGGCTCTGGGGAAAAATAAAGTGTGAGTGATAAAAATCACCCAGCAAGAATACAATAAACTACCATGAAATACGTAAAGAATCATAACATGAATGTATTACCCCAAAAACCTCAAGAATCATAATTCATACATGATCTTAAATCCTGAGCTTGCTTGACGTTCGGCTTAAGCATGTTTTTAGGTAATACTATACCAATAATAACTTATAACCACTAACTGTAACATGCAACATGTCCTCATGATCGTGAGTTATGCAAGATGCAATGCATGATGTCGTGTCATGTCAAAACATCATTTTGGTCCCATAAAGTAATATGTCGTAAAAACAAAGTGTCAGATCAATTAACCCCGAATCTGAGCGGGTCCAGAACATATCATCAGACCAATTAACCCGGGTCTGAACGGGTCCAGAACAGATATCAGATCAATTAACCCCGGATCTGAACGGGTCCAGAACAGATATCAGATCAATTAACCCCGGATCTGAACAGGTCCAGAATAGATATCAGATCAATTAACCCCGGATCTGAACGGGTCCAGAACATATCATGTCATCAGACCAATTAACCCCGGGTCTGGAGTCGGGTTAGTCGCATGCTTGGCCGACAAAGGAATCATGAAGCTTTTTTTTTAAAAACATGGGACCATAAAAACTTTTCATGCATAACGAAAACATAGTCGCTTATAAGGCTTGCTTGCATAAGTAAAATCCATAAAAATCAGTTTCATGATCATGCGTGATACATGTAGTGATATGCAATGCAAGTCATGACATGAATAATCGTATGCATTCCTTATAACATGTCAACATGCATAGTTTCGGAACCGAATATTTCCAGACTTTTACTTCATATTCATGGGGCGGTTAAGCTAACCAAATCGGTCCATTTCCATAATGTTTTGTTACAAATACGTTTGGTGGAATCATAGATACATGTCGTAAAAAATTCAGATTATTTCAACAACCATAAAGGGGTTCATTTAATTAATTTCCGAAATGGGTTAGGTGCTGAAGCTGAACTGGCCTATTTTACCAAAAATTCAATTGCGGCAAATCCGTGATTCCTTTTTCAGAAATTCCAACTCGCACAAATCATAAACATGTGGAACTAGTATCCCACTGAAATTTAGCCTATTTTCATATCTCTAAGTCCCCTTTCTGAGTCCAGAAAGTCGTTACTAAACTTCAGGTTGGTTCCAGTGATTTCAGTTGAGCAGTTTGACTAATTAATTAATTAAAAATAATCCAGAACTTATTTTACCAAAATTCCAGCTGATGTGTTCACTTCACTCATAGTATTATTACCATGCCAAAACTCAGCTTTATTGGTCATCTACAAGGTCTCCTTTTAATCCATTCAAAACGTTACACCATTCGGTCATGTTCCAGAATTTACAGCTTGAGCAGTCTCACCAATTATTTTATTAAAAATTAACCATAGCTTATTTTACCGAAATTCCAACTCTCATCTCTGCTATACTCATGGGACTAGCTCTGTACCAAAAACCAGATTTATTGAAGGTCCACAAGGTCCTCTTTTAATTCGTTGACTCCAGTGATCAATTCTGTCCAGCTCCAGAATTTTCTACTAGAGCAGTTTTACCTTATAATTTCTCAAAAATAATCCTTAGCTTATTTTAACGAAATTCCAACTCTCACCTGTGCTACACTCATAAGGATAACTTTGTACCAAAAATTAGCTTCGTTGAAGGTCCGTAAGGTCAGTTCTTAAACCGCTTAGAATGTCATTCCATTCTGCCCTATTCCAGTAGTTTGCTAGTTTGTTATCTACACAAGTCAAAAGTCCATGTTCACCTTCTATTCCATCCTTTAGGCCGAAACTTGTGTGGTGCCTTATCCACATTTTACAACACATATTCAAGCATGCATTCACGTTCAAGAGTCATCTTAGTCTAAACTTACAAACAATCTCATAAAGCTCCTATCTTTTACATGTATACTTTTCTTAGGACCTTTCGTGTTACATTCACAAGTTAATCTTGTCTAGACCTACTTAGGTGAACCTTATTTCACTCTAGATCAGCCTCATTCCCTAATGCATATAGGAAAAGACTCCATCTTTGAAGGAATAAATCACATGCAAGGCATTGTTCTTAGGGGATCATTAAGATATAGACTCAAACTTAAGATATTCAACTAAAGATCATATCTCAAGAACTTCTAAGCATTCAAGTCACTAACTCTTTAAATAAATCATGAGAGATCATTGTATACTTGCCTCTTCAAGCTAAAGCTCTTGTCTTTGCTTGGTTATGGAGTGAGTTGAGTTGAAATCCATCTCTTTCTTCACCCAAAATGAGCTTGAGTGGAGATTCAAGTACCACAATATGTCTCCACCTAAGAAAGTTGATGGCTTTCACCTAGATGTTTCTTGAGTCTTGAAAGTGAAGTTGAATTCCTATCCTTCAAGATGAAGGGGCCGAATATTGGTGAAGGAGATGGAGATTGTCTAAGTGTTATGCTCTTGCATGATGAGAAGGTAGATGTTTCTAGAAGGGTTTAATTTAAAACATGTTAGGGGACTTGGGAAGGGGGACGGTTTTGGAGGGATAATTGTGAGGTTTAGGGCTTTCATGAGTTCTAATCAAGGTTAGGTTAGTATAACCTTGGTTACTTTATTCCAACTATGGTTACTTTGGTGCTAACCCAAGTTACTTTATCAAATCAGGGTTATCTTAACCTTAGTTTAAGGAAAAATTGACCATGGTAGGATTTAAAAATCCTCCATGTCTAGACATAAGGGGCGGTTTTGGGTTGGGGTCTTTATGACCTCAACCATACTACCTCCTTCTTTAATGAGTTGTCTTACTTGTTCCTTAAATGCATGTCTATCTTGTTTTCTATTTATTCTTTGCATGATAACTTCTTGTCTTAATGGTGTAGTAGACTTTAAGTAATTATTTTAACTAATAAAATTGGCTAGAGGATTCTAGAACCTATCCATGTCTAGGCCGAAATTTTGGGGCCTTTGGGCAAGTTGATATTTCTTGTAATTTTAATTCATGTACCGTATTGTATTCCAAGATTAGCATATGTATGTATATATATATACACGCACCTATATGTAC
>AP025066.1:17401696-17490921 GCA_036186865.1 Eustoma russellianum | reverse complement strand
CCTATGTATACGCATGTAGGTATTTATACATTTCATACGCACGTGTCATATGCACGCACATACATATATAGTGGTATGTATGGTTTATATAACTCTATATTCCATGTATTACTTTCTTGAAGTTTCCTTATTTAAATTGGCTTGGTATCGCCTCAATAATAATTAAGTAAAGAGGGTTAAGTTGACTTAAGTAACACGCGCTAAAAGAAATTGTCGCTTTCATTCCGTCTCCTATTCATAGTTTTCACGTGCATGATCGTTGGGGTACAACATCCTCCCCCCCCCTTATCATAAGTTTCGTCCTCGAAACTTCGAAACTAGTCAAAAAGGTGGGGGTATCTACTCCTCATATCTTCCTCCGTTTCCCATGTTGCTTCTTCTTCCGAATGATGCTTCCATTGTACCTTCACCATGGGTATGGATCTCTTCCTTAATGCCTTCTCTTTCCGACCAACTATCCTTAAGGGTTCCTCCTCATAAGTTACATCTTTTTCAACCTTCAACTGTTGATCTTCAAGGATGTGGCTTGGGTCATATACATATCGACGGAGTTGAGAAACATGGAATACATCGTGCAGCTGAGAAAGAGATGGTGGCAACGCCAAGCGGTACGCAACTTCACCTATTCTCTCGAGTATCTCATAAGGTCCGACGAATCTTGGGCTTAGCTTTCCTTTGATGCCAAATCTCTTGACTCCTTTGGTCGGAGAAACTTTTAGAAAAACTTTCTCTCCTTCTTGGAATTCTAAAGGTCTCCTTCGTTCATCTGCCCATATCTTCGTTCTATCTTGTGTTGCTCTTAGTCTTTGCTGGACTAACTTTACCTTTTCTCGTGTTTGCTCAACAATGTCGGGTCCTGCATAGATTTTATCTCCAATTTCGTCCCAATAGAGTAGGGACCGACATTTTCGTCCATACAATGCCTCATAAGGTGCCATTCCGATGGATCTGTGGAAGCTATTATTGTAAGAAAACTCAACGAGCTTAAGGATTTTATCCCAGCTTCCTCCGAAATCAAGAATGCAAGCGCGTAGCATATCCTCAAGGGTTTGGATTGTTCTTTCTGATTGTCCATCTGTTTGAGGATGAAATGCGGAACTCATTCTTATCTCTGTGCCCATTGCCTTTTGAAAGGCTGTCCAAAATCTCGAAGTAAATCGGGGGTCACGGTCGCATACAATACTGATGGGCACTCCATGTAAACAAACGATCTGATCAATATACATAGAGGCTAACTTCTCCATAGATGCTTTAATCGTCATAACCAAAAAGTGAGCAGACTTAGTCAAACGATCCACAATGACCCATATAGCATCATTCACATACTTAGTCTTGGGTAGGTCAGTCACGAAATCCATGGTGATATGGTCCCACTTCCATTCCGGCACTTCCAAGGGTTGTAATAATCCAGCGAGTCTTTGGTGTTCGGCTTTCACTCTTTGGCAGATCAAACATCGCTCAACAAATTCTGCTATTTGTTTCTTCATACCGGGCCACCAAAACTTTTGCTTGAGATCTTGATACATCTTATTAGCTCCAGGATGTATAGATAATCGAGAATTATGAGCTTCCATCAAAACTTCATCCTTAATTTCTTTGCTTTCGGGGACACATAACCGTCCACGATACCATAAACTGCCATCGCTGCGAACCTCAAGGTCATCTCGTAGCTTATCTTTCATACTTTCCTTGACTTTTCTTAAGTTTTCATCAATCCCTTGAGTTTCTTTGATCTTATCAATCAATGTAGAGACAAGAACTAACTTGGCGAGAACTTCATCGATTGAGTCAACTTCTTCTAGGCCAAATTCTTCCATGTCTCGTTGAAGGGGTGGTTGCCGTGGATGGCTTGCTTTTCGGCTTAAGGCATCAGCGACTTTGTTAGCTTTTCCCAGATGATACTGAATGGAGAGATCATAATCCTTAATCAATTTCAACCATCTACGCTGCCGCATATTGAGCTCTTTCTGGGTAAAGAGGTACTTTAGACTCTTGTGGTCTATATAGATCTCGCACTTCTTGCCGTATAAATAGTGCCTCCATATCTTCAATGCGAATACCACTGCGGCAAGTTCAAGATCATGGATGGGGTAATTTTGCTCAAATGGTTTCAACTGTCGGGATGCATAAGCTATCACCTTGTCATTATGCATAAGGACGTATCCGAGACCATTCTTCGAAGCATCGTTGTACACTACGTACTTCTCACCAGGAGTGGGCTGAGCTAGGATAGGAGCGGATGTCAACTTTGCTTTCAGCTCCGAGAAACTCTTCTCACAGTCGGCACTCCACTCAAATTTGGTCTTCTTTTGGGTCAATTTGGTGAGGGGGACAGCTATCCTCGAGAATCCTTCCACAAACTTTCTGTAATACCCGGCTAGTCCGAGAAAACTTCTCACTTCAGTAACATTTGTTGGCCTGGGCCATTCCGTGATAGCTTCAATTGTGCTACCCTAGTTATCTTCTTTGTCCGTGTATTAATGGCTATGTAGGAATATGTTCTTTATCACTTGCTCTATTTCGACCTTTAGTACGCTCATTTGTACTTAGATAATGAACAATGTAGGTGCTTCTTAGTTAAATGGCAGTTAGGCATACCTATTACAGTTTGAGGTTTCAGGCACTGCTGAATCAGGCACTCTTTCATCCAGGTTAGCGTTCTTGGTTATTTCTTTATTACCCCTCTGTGGACGCGGCCGCCACCTCCTGTTTCGTTCCTTAGTATGCTCCTTAAGCCCTTTATTTTATCCTTCCGTTAGTTTAATATCGTGTTCTGCTCTGTAGCAGTCCTCCAGTAATTCCTCAAAAGTGCTAGAATATGCATTAGCTAGCCGAATCTTGATCCGGAAGTCTAGACCTCTTTCAAACTTCAGCATTTTCGTTTCTTCATCGTTCATAGTAACAGGCTGAAACCTCCCAAGTGCGATGAACTTATTTGCATACTCAGCTACTGTCATACCCGACTCTTGCCTCAGAGATTCAAACTCATGTCTCTTTTGCAATTTGACTGACGGAGAGATATAGAACTTATGAAATTCTTGCAGAAATCTTTCCCAAGTAATAGGTCTAGGCAAAGGTTGCAGATTCGTCTTCCACCATTGATTAGCTTCACTGATCAAGAAAGGTCTGATAGTCTGTGCCTTCATCTCCTCCGGGGCCTGAATTAACTCAAAACAATTTTCAACTTAATCTAACCACTTCTCCGCAGTATCTGGGTCTGGTTTTCCCTCAAACAGTGGTACATTAGCCCTCTTGAGCTTCTCAAAATAGTACTGGGCATCCCTTACTGGCTGATTTGGCTGAGGTGGAGCATTCTGATGAATTAGGCCTTGCCCTATTTGCGTAACGACTTGACAAAAGGCCTGGAAAGCATTCATATCCGGGATGACCGGAGAAACAGGTGCCTGTGGAGCCGGTGGTGAATTATTCTGTGCTGGGGGATCCTAGTCCGGCTGAGGTGGCGGCGGGACCTGTGCTGGTGGTGGAGGAATGGGCTCCTGAGCAGCTGGTCGTGCTCTCGGAGGTCTGCCACGTGGTCTCACCATCTGCACTTATGGTTTAATGTCTATTTAGGATATCGGAATAAAATCAATTTATTTGACCAAGGACCATAATTCGAAAATTTTAAAATATGGAAGGAAAGGGCACGTCTTTCGCCATAGACCTAACTTTCCTAGTTCAGGATACTTTATTAAGTTACATCCTAAACCCGGTTTACGTGGTCCTAGTCTAAGGCCATCACTCATCTAAGATCATGACTTAGATCTAAGATCAAACTTAGATTGCTAAAATCATAACTTAATCCTATGTTCTGCCCGAAATCTAGAGCATGGGCTGTGATACCACCTGACGCGCCCCGCACCCGGTGCACCCGCCGTACTTCACTAAGGAGAGTACAAGGCGTCATGCATAACATGCGAACATCCATAAGTTGCGGACTCCCATGCTAACATTCAACATGGTAGTAAAATTTAGGCAGAATTAAAACTTTTCAATTTAAACATGCATCACTAATTTACTAAGTTCCCAAAAGTAGTAGTCCCCCAAAATAACATAACTGAAATCCAGAGAGTTCAAACATAGTCATAATACAAAACATCTTGGCAGCACAAAAGTCCTTAAGCTTAGCTCCCTTCATACTCCTCGCCTATGGATAAGGTACTCTCGGCTCGTCCTCAATCCATTCTATCTTGGCATTATCTGGCTTTGGGGAAAAATAAAGTGTGAGTGACAAAAATCACCCAGCAAGAATACAATAAACTACCATGAAATACGTAAAGAATCATAACATGAATGTATTACCCCAAAAACCTCAAGAATCATAATTCATACCTAATCTTAAATCCTGAGCTTGCTTGACGTTCGGCTTAAGCATGTTTTTAGGTAATACTATACCAATAATAACTTATAACCACTAACTGTAACATGCAACATGTCCTCATGATAGTGAGTTATGCAAGATGCAATGCATGATGTCGTGTCATGTCAAAACATCATTTTGGTCCCATAAAGTAACATGTCGTAAAAACAGAGTGTCAGATCAATTAACTCCGGATCTGAGCGGGTCCAGAACATATCATCAGACCAATTAAACCCGGGTCTGAACGGGTCCAGAACAGATATCAGATCAATTAACCCTGGATTTGAACGGGTCCAGAACAGATATCAGAACAATTAACCCCGGATCTGAACGGGTCCAGAACAAATATCAGATCAATTAACCCCGGATCTGAACGGGTCCAGAACAGATATCAGATCAATTAACCCCGGATCTGAACGGGTCCAGAACATATCATATCATCAGACCAATTAACCCCGGGTCTGGAGTCGGGTTAGTCGCATGCTTGGCCGGCAAAGGAATCATGAAGCTTTTCTTAAAAACATGGGACCATAAAAACTTTTCATGCATAACGAAAACATAGTCGCTTATAAGACTTGCTTGCATAAGTAAAATCCATAAAAATCAGTTTCATGATCATGTGTGATACATGTAGTGATATGCAATGCAAGTCATGACATGAATAATCATATGCATTCCTTATAACATGTCAACATGCATAGTTTCGGAACCGAATATTTCCAGACTTTTACTTCATATTCATGGGGCGGTTAAGCTAACCAAATCGGTCCATTTCCATAATGTTTTGTTACAAATACGTTTCGTGGAATCATGGATACATGTCGTAAAAAATTCAGATTATTTCAACAACCATAAAGGGGTTCATTTAATTAATTTCCGAAATGGGTTAGGTGCTGAAGCTGAACTGGCCTATTTTACCAAAAATTCAATTGCGGCAAATCCGTGATTCGTTTTTCAGAAATTCCAACTCGCACAAATCATAAACATGTGGAACTAGTATCCCACCAAAATTTAGCCTATTTTCATATCTCTAAGTCCCCTTTCTGAGTCCAGAAAGTCGTTACTAAACTTCAGGTTGGTTCCAGTGATTTCAGTTGAGCAGTTTGACTAATTAATTCATTAAAAATAATCCAGAACTTATTTTACCAAAATTCCAGCTGATGTGTTCACTTCACTCATAGTATTATTACCATGCCAAAAATCAGCTTTATTGGTCATCTACAAGGTCTCCTTTTAAGCCATTCAAAACGTTGCACCATTCGGTCATGTTCCAGAATTTACAGCTTGAGCAGTCTCACCAATTATTTTATTAAAAATTAACCATAGTTTATTTTACCGAAATTCCAACTCTCATCTCTGCTATACTCATGGGACTAGCTCTGTACCAAAAACCAGATTTATTGAAGGTCCACAAGGTCCTCTTTTAATTCGTTGACTCCAGTGATCAATTCTGCCCAGCTCCAGAATTTTCTACTAGAGCAGTTTTACCGTATAATTTCTCAAAAATAATCCTTAGCTTATTTTTACGAAATTCCAACTCTCACCTGTGCTACACTCATAAGGATAACTTTGTACCAAAAAGTAGCTTCGTTGAAGGTCTGTAAGGTCAGTTCTTAAACCGCTTAGAATGTCATTCCATTCTGCCCTATTCCAGTAGTTTGCTAGTTTGTTATCTACACAAGTCAAAAGTCCATGTTCACCTTCTATTCAATCCTTTAGGCCGAAACTTGTGTGGTGCCTTATCCACATTTTACAACACATATTCAAGCATGCATTCACGTTCAAGAGTCATCTTAGTCTAAACTTACAAACAATCTCATAAAGCTCCTATCTTTTACATGTATACTTTTCTTAGGACCTTTCGTGTTACATTCACAAGTTAATCTTGTCTAGACCTACTTAGGTGAACCTTATTTCACTCTAGATCAGCCTCATTCCCTAATGCATATAGGAAAAGACTCCATCTTTGAAGGAATAAATCACATGCAAGGCATTGTTCTTAGGGGATCAATAAGATATAGTCTCAAACTTAAGATATTCAACTAAAGATCATATCTCAAGAACTTCTAAGCATTCAAGTCACTAACTCTTTAAATAAATCATGAGAGATCATTGTATACTTGCCTCTTCAAGCTAAAGCTCTTGTCTTTGCTTGGTTATGGAGTGAGTTGAGTTGAAATCCACCTCTTTCTTCACCCAAAATGAGCTTGAGTGGAGATTCAAGTACCACAATATGTCTCCACCTAAGAAAGTTGATGGCTTTCACCTAGATGTTTCTTGAGTCTTGAAAGTGAAGTTGAATTCCTATCCTTCAAGATGAAGGGGCCGAATATTGGTGAAGGAGATGGAGATTGTCTAAGTGTTATGCTCTTGCATGATGAGAAGGTAGATGTTTCTAGAAGGGTTTAATTTAAAACATGTTAGGGGACTTGGGAAGGGGGGACGGTTTTGGAGGGATAATTGTGAGGTTTAGGGCTTTCATGAGTGCTAATCAAGGTTAGGTTAGTATAACCTTGGTTACTTTATTCCAACTATGGTTACTTTGGTGCTAACCCAAGTTACTTTATCAAATCATGGTTATCTTAACCTTAGTTTAAGGAAAAAGTGACCATGGTAGGATTTAAAAATCCTCCATGTCTAGACATAAGGGGCGGTTTTGGGTTGGGGTCTTTATGACCTCAACCATACTACCTCCTTCTTTAACGAGTTGTCTTACTTGTTCCTTAAATGCATGTCTATCTTGTTTTCTATTTATTCTTTGCATGATAACTTCTTGTCTTAATGGTGTAGTAGGCTTTAAGTAATTATATTAACTAATAAAATTGGCTAGAGGATTCTAGAACCTATCCATGTCTAGGCCGAAATTTTGGGGCCTTTGGGCAACTTGATATTTCTTGTAATTTTAATTCATGTACCATATTGTATTCCAAGATTAGCATATGTATGTATATATATATACACACGCCTATATGTACGTGTACTAGATATATATATATCCTCCTATGTATACGCATGTAGGTATTTATACATTTCATACGCACATGTCATATACACGCACATACACATATAGTGGTATGTATGGTTCATATAACTCTATATTCCATGTATTACTTTCTTGAAGTTTCCTTATTTAAATTGGCTTGGTAGCGCCTCAATAATAATCAAGTAAAGAGGGTTAAGTTGACTTAAGTAACACGCGCTAAAAAAAATTGTCGCTTTCATTCCGTCTCCTATTCATAGTTTTCACGTACATGATCGTTGGGGTACAACAGCTTAGGCCGTCCTATTCTCTTCTCGCATAAATTTATTTGGTACAAGTCACTTCCTAAATCCGCCAGTGTATTCATGTGGAGGTTATTCCATCTTTAGTTTCTAAGGCGGACAACAATATCTTAACACACATGCCAACGATGGATAAGGTAAAGCAGGCTGTTTGGTAATTAGATCCTCATAGTGATGCAGGCCCAGACAGTTATAATGGGTGGTTTTTTCGAGAGTGTTGGGATATTATATCTCTGGATGTTTACAAAACGGTGCAAGAGTTTTTCTTGGGCTTTCCACATCCGCGAGCGATGGCCCACTCTATGCTTGTTCTTCTACCAAAGAGATCGGCGCAATGTACTTTTAATGATTATCGTCCCATTGCACTGTCCACATTTATTAGTAAGATTCAAACATGCACACTGGCTTCTCGATTGAATACCACACTTCCTTGCATTATTTCTCCGGAGTAGGCAGGATTCGAAAAAGGACGTGGCATTTCAGAACAAGTGCTTCTTGCATCCGACATGATACATTGGTTGGATCGGGGCTCTCGGTGCCATGCAATTATTAATCTGGACATGGCTAAGGCTTTTGACCGTGTTAGCTGGCAGTTTTACAGCAGGTTCTTCTTTGTTTTGGTTTCTCACAGTTTTTTATTTCTCTAGTACTTAATCATCTAGAAAGTACACATATTTCCCTTCTCATTAATGGAATTACTCGGGGTTTCTTTCACCGTACGTGGGGGGTTAAGCAGGGGGGGTGCATTTTCTCCCCTTTTGTTCATTTTGGCAGCAGAGGGATTCAGTCGAGGTTTAAATTCTTTAGTTGCAGCATCACACATCCAGTCATTCTCGTTGGGCCACATGCCTAGTGATATCTCATTTATCGTATGCTGATGATTTATTGGTTTTACTTGAGGCTTCTGTTAGTGTATGTGCCCAAGGCCATGATTTGGATATTTATGTTATGCATTTATTATTAATAAAAGAGGTTTTATTATCATTATTGTTGGTTAGTATGTTACACAATTTTGATATATGTCCTTGATTCATTATTGTTATAGAGATAAAATAATTTATAATCAGTATGAGTATTGATTTGATAATCATGAGATGATTATGTGTATGGTGATACGAATCAATCTCATAGATACTTGTTAGAGAACAGTGTATTGGATAGACCCATCATGAGATTACTACATGGATTATCGTCATAAGTAAATCTCACGATAGTCATGTTTTAATCCTTTGACCTGAGATTGTCATAGTTTCCAACATAAGGACTATTATATTTTGACATGATCAAACGTTATCCGTAATTGGATAATAATAAAGGTCATGATTGAATGTGATAGAAATTATGTAGAGGATATTGAACAATCAAGATAGAATTTGTCCCTCTCTTTTGAGAGTGATATCTTTGGGCCCCTCGATTAGTGAGACTGTGAAATGCATGGCCGTGCTCAAATGAATTGATAGTGTGATCAATATCATTTGTTTTATCAGTCCACTTAGAGATCGAGTAATCATATGTTTGAACAATATAAGTATGACGCTGACCATGACTTATGTTCAAACTAGATATCGTGTGACAAAGGGATTAATGCATGTGCTATTAGGCTAATTGGACTTTACTCGTATTAATTGGGTAGTCGTAATGTCTTGCTAGAGACCAATTACGACTTCTTGGTTTAATAGAGATTTAATCAACTGCCAATTAATATGGGCCTATCGGGTCACACACAAGAATGCGTATGGCTGAGATTAATAATATTAATGATATTAATATTGGATATTAATTATTATTATTATTATTATCGTTTTAATATTAATAATATTAATATTGGATATTAATTATTATTAATATTATTATTATTATTATTTCGTTTTTGTGGTTATATGTATATATATATATATGCTGTCGGATAATAATGAGAGAATCCATATCTGATATGGATTTTGAATATCCTGACAGAATCCATATCTGATATGGATTTTGATTGGCATCAACGAAACCGATTAGGACTCGGTTTTTAATATCCATATATGTGTATATATATCTATGTATCTCGTACATAAAGACATACGAAATACACACGAAAACAACAGAAACCCTAGAGCCGTTTTTGGAGAAAAGCGAGTTCACTCAGCCGCGCCGTTCAAGAGCTAGCACTCCGGGCAGAAGCATTCGTGTGGATACCGACAGAGGGTGTTCGTGATTTCGCACCTCTTCCATCTGCGGATTTCGAATCTTCGGAGGTAATTTTTGGTTTTTTTTCATCGATTAAACGAACAACATGGATCCTTGGTAGGAAATCGGAGATCAAGTTTTGTTTTTCCGCTGCGCGTTTTGCAGTGATCTCGTATGATTTCCTAACAGCTTCAAGTCGAAATCTTACTAGATTCAAGCGCTTCTTAACATTATATGAAGATGTATCGGGACAGGCTGTTAATTGGAGCAAAAGCACAATGGTCTTTTTGACTTGAGTTACTCCTCATCGTAAACGTCTTTTTACACAGTTATTAGCCATGCGATCATCTACGTGGCATATGAAGTATCTCGGATCCTATTTGCATAAAGGTATAACTCATGTGTCACATTGTCAGGATCTATTACAACATGTTGACACTAGGTTAGGGGGTAGCAACATCGACTATTAGGCACTGCCAGCTGTTTGGTTTTAATTCAATCAGTTCTTTCATCCATGCCACTTCATGTTATGGTCGGAACATAGCTACCAAGAAGTGCTGTCACAGCTTTGGAGCAGAAAATTTAACACTTTTTCTGGGGCTCTAATCGCCGTCACTGGGTGTCTTGGCGTCACCTATGCTATCCTTATGAGGAGGGTGGTTTAGCTATTTAGGATCTTCGCACAGTTCAGATAGCTTGCACAGCTAAGATATGGTGTTTATATCATACATCGGATTCACTTTGTGCTCGGTATATGCACGCTCGATATGGGAACCATGCTGATTATCAGCCGCATCTCTATGATTCAATGGTTTGGCATTGTATTTACCATATTCATAGTTCATGCCTTCCGATGGTTGAAATGGTAGATGGGGCACCCATTTGGCCGTCGGCCTCAGGGGTGTTTGCACTCAAGCATGCATATTCTCGGTTTCGTCCTACACGGGCTACTTTGGTTTCTCATGCTTATATTTGGCACAAGTCTCAACGTCATGCTATTCAGATTTTTCTTTGGAAACTATACCACTGTGCTTTGCCATAGCCGGATATGCTTTAGTGCTTTTCTGTTATTCTGTCAACCATTTGTCCTTATTGCCGTATGGACTCAGCGTCTACTACTCACCTCTTTTTTACTTGCCCGGAGGTTCGTGTTATATGGGATTATTTTAATACTTTATTGGATATTAGCACTGCTTGGTGTTCATCATGGCGTTCATATTTACTTGCCATCTGGTTTGCGGCTCCACATACTTTTCTGGGGGAAATGCAGAAAGTCTACCCGGCCTCCTCCATTGGCATATATGGAAAATGTACATTGACATCGTTTTTGATGATGCTTCTTGGTCTCAGCGAATGGTTATTAAGTCTATTTGACAGGAATTATACCTCTAGACTACATCCAGGTCAGGCACCCACCTTGCTATCTCTGATTCTCGACTCATACCTCTTGGTCTCTCGCCACCATTACGCTCTAGGGGCATGCGGATTATTAGATGGTGCCCACCTCCCTCTGGCCGATTAAAGCTTAATACGGATGCATCGGTGGGCCAATGCACTACTGGCGGGGGAGCTATCATCCGTGATTCATCTTGTCACTTTATGCGTGCTCTCTCCTTCCCACTCCGTCATGATTATCCTCTTCGAGTTGAAGCCCAAGCAGTCATACTTGCTCTCCTCTATTACCTTCCACTATATGGAGAGTTTTATATTTCGGTAGACTGTCAAGAGTTGGTTACCATTATGGCTTCTCCTGTAGCCCATTACGCTCCTGACTTACGTCGTCTTCGGTTGCTTCTTGATGCCACCCCACTACATATCACATACGCCCCTCGGGAGACGAATTGACCTGCAAATTTCTTGGCTCAGTTGGCAATGACTTTATCTTCCTTTCGGTCTTATTCTATGCTGATGTCGCTGTGGTTTGGTAGTCACAGACTCAACGCTTACACTTCTGCCATGACCACTCGGATGCTTCTGATGGAACCCATGGATAGCAACAACATCTCCACATTGCATATACTTTTGCTTACCTTGTTGATTGATTGTTCCCCATCATATATAGGCATTGTGTTTCCTTTGTTTTTATACAAACAGTCATATAAATATGTACGCTTTTTCCTTCGACTAAGGTTTTTCCACAAGGGTGGTTTTACTTGGCAATGTTTTAATGCGGCATATCATATACGGCAATTTGTCAATGCACTCCACCACCTTACATTGTTGCCACGTTTCATTTACTGTTATCTTCTCTCTTGCTTTGTACCATGGTATTCCTCTGCCATAAGTGAGGCATTTTTATATATATAATCTCCTTTCTTGAATATATATATATATATATATATCGGCCAATTGGTCACTTTTTGTAAACATATAGATACATGGTTTATAAATATATAGTTGGACAAGAAATAAATAGTATTGTGCATATTTATGGATAAAAAAAGATATAAACTAATGTATGATAAAAGACATGATTATTTTATGTATATTTATACGAAATATGAAAGTATATGGAATAGTATAGGAAATTAGGGTTTTTGGCTCTTTATGTTAAGTAGAAGATGGATATTTCATGCCTTAAGTTATAGATTAAGAGCGATAAGTAAGATTTAAGGATATGATGATACAGATATATGGAAGTATGTGTATTGAAGGATTAGATATGGATTCATTTGCATACACGTTACATTTCGTAAAGTGTTTTGAAAGGTTCACCCTTACACGTAGAATTATATTGTATAGTCGGATATCTCATGTCATGTTACCGTATTTATATGTTCAGTGGAGCACCGTCATGACATCGGAACCTGAGTGGTTGATCTCATGAGGCATACCGGATGTTATTATATGGAGCGCCACATGATATCACAACCTAAGGGGGTTGATGTCATGGGCATACTAGCTTGTGTGTACTTTTTGTCGACGCACAAAGGATCATCAGCATACTGATTTACCATTATTTTTGTTATGGAGATTACTCCGATTCTATGACGATATAATTTGCATGCAAGGTCCAGTGTTACAGTTACCGAATGAAAAGGTCATGTTTACAGAAAAGTTATGTTTTGACATGTTACAGAAAATGGATGCTGTTACATGATACAGTTTATGTTTATGACATCATTTCAAAGACACCGCATCATAATGGCATCGCATTTACATGACTCGTATAAGGACGTGACTATCTTAGACTTGGATTGAGAATCTAAGTATTGATATGTTGGATACAGATGTTTTGAGAGAGATGATCATATAGATGTTTACCGGATAGAGAAATATACGTTAACTTTTATTTATCTACTATTATGTTATGTCACTTTATTTGTAAATGGAGACGCACTTATTATGTTCATTATTATGGCTATCATTACTTTGATATCCCGTCTCCACATGTATGATCCACATGACGTATTTAAGTAGGGCTACTTGCAGGGTGATTTTATTTTATCGTTCATAGTTTCCTTATCACTATTTGCAGAGAACAGGTATCAGTGACAGGTTTATCGAGGATACTTTAGATAGGTTACCGACATAAATACAATAGACCGAGAGAGTACTTTTGGAGGTGTTATTCAGGGGATTATCGTGTATTGAGAGTAATTTAGGATATAGTATCGGATGATTTGTACAGAATTGTAATGTATTGTACGGCATGACGATTGTATTTTGTTTATGTTATATTGCTTCTGCTTATCGATTCATTATTCATGTTGACGTCCATGTATGACATCGATGCTTTGTACTTCTCGTAGCAGAGTACGGCAGGTGCACCATGCCGAAACCCTAGTTTTGGGTGGGGCACTACAGTAGCTCAATGCTAAATTCAGTAAGTGCGGGTTTTGGCTGCGCAGTGTAGCATTCTTAGGCCACGTAGTCTCCGAGGAAGGCATATCAGTTGATCCTAAGAAATTGAAGCCATAATTGAGTGGCCAAGACCGATGAATGTGACAAAAGTTAGAATTTTCTTGGGACTTGCAGGATATTACCGAAAATTTGTTGAAGGGTTCTCCCTAATTACAGTTCCAATAACTAGACTGACGCAAAAGAAGACGAGGTTTGATTGGACTTCTGTTTACAAACAAAGCTTCACAAAACTCAAGAAGAGATTGACCTCAGCTCCAGTTTTAACACAACCAATCTCCAGTGAAGGATTCATAGTATACAGTGACGCATCTAAGAATGGATTAGGTAAATAAATAAATGACTTCACTATTTTAAATTCCCCATATTGTATACGTGGTTTATCCTTTTTCTTTAGGTTGTGTATTAATGTAGAAGGACCAGGCAATTGCTTATCCTTCGAGACAGTTAAAACCTTATGAGCAGAACTACCCTACTCATGACTTAGAGTTGGCGGCAGTGGTGTTTGCATTAAAAATCTGGAGACATTATTTATACAGTGAGAGATGTGAAGTCTACACAGACCATAAAAGCCTGAAGTATCTTTTCACCCAGAAAGAGTTGAATATGAGACAGCGGAGATGGCTTGAACTGATAAAGGACTATAATCTCGCGATTCATTACCACCCAGGTAAGGTGAACAAAGTAGCAGATGCACTAAGTAGAAAATCAAGCCATGTCAGACAAACGCCACTTGAGAGATAAATAGTTGAGTTCGGATTAGCCGTGGTTGAGTCTACTGCGAATATTCTGGCTATGTTGGTGATCACCCCTATGTTGATTGACTAAATAAAGGAGGCCAATAAAGGTGATGCAGAGTTTCTGAGGATAGTTGAGGAATTGAAAAAGGAACTGGTAAAGTATTTTCAGATTCATGATGATGACAACCTTTGGTTTCAAGGAAGATTGTGCATACCCGATGTTGATGAGCTTAAGAAAGAAATTCTGATAGAGGCACACAGTTCATGATTGTCGGTTCATCAGGGAGCTACTAAGATGTACCAAGATGTGAAAAGGAACTATTGGTGGAATAGCATGAATCATCTGATTGCGGAATTCGTAGAGCGATGTCTTGTATGCCAGCAAGTTAAAGCGAAACATTAGTGACCTGCTAGTCTACTGCAACCATTGGAGATTCCTAAATGGAAGTAGAAACACATCACTATGGATTTTTTTACTGGACTTCCTAAGACTCGAAGTGGGAATGGTATGACTTGGGTAATCATTGATCGACTTTCTAAATTAGCGCACTTCTTAGCTATGTCGATTCATGCATCAATGGATAACTTGGTGAACATGTACATCGAGGACATTGTGAGCTTACAGAGATCCGCATTTTACTTCGTGATTCTAGAAGGCTTACCGACGATCCATAGTACAGAGATCAGGATGAGTACCGTATTTCATCCGTTGATGGATGGGCAATCAGAACGAACCATACTGACTTTGGAGGAAATATTGCGTGCTTGCGCTTTGGATTTTAAGAGTAACTGGAATAAGTCTATGAAGTTGATAGAATTCTCGTACAATAACAGTTACCACAGTTCTATTGGTATGACTCCATTTGAAACATTGTATGGTCCTAAGTGTCAATCTCCACTAATGGGATGAAGTTGACAAAGAACGATCATGGGTCCGGAATTGGTAGAGCAGACCTTGGAAAAGGTCAAAGTGATTCACGATAGATTAAATCAGCTCAAGATCGCACCAAAAGTTGGGCAGACGCAAAGAGGCGGCCAGTGGAGTTTAATGTGGGCGAGAAGGTTTACTTGGTTTTGCCTACGAAGGGCGTAATGAGATTCGGAGTCAAGGGAAAGTTGAGCCCTCGATTTATCGGCCCCTATATCTTGGAGAGAGTCGGAGCAGTGGCATATCGGTTGGCATTACCTCTTACATTTTCGCAGGTACATAATGTGTTCCATGTATCGCAATTGCGATGTTGTGTACATGACACGAGTCACATCTTGGAGCAGCAGCCATTAATGATCCGAGATGATGCCACCTATGAAGAAGTTCTAGTACGTTTTGTGGATCGCGAGGAACAAGTATTGAGCAGGAGATCGATTCCGTTTGTGAAAATACATTGTAGTAATTATTCTGAACGCGAAGCAACATGGGAGCCAGAGCAGCAGATGATGAAGCAATATCCTCGACTCTTCAATTATAAGTATGTAAGTTTCGAGGACGAAACTTTTTATAAAGGAAGGAGAATGTTACCCCCCAAACTTTCATTACGTTGGAACATGTTATAATAAATCGTAGTTAGTAATGCTTAAAGTATGCTTGAGTGTTAAATTAATCGATATATCAATATACGACTAAGTTTGATAACTAACATTGTATAATTACATGAAGAAATTAAAATAATACTAGTAGGTAACAAAAAAGACATGACACAAGAACTTAGTACAACTTAAAAAAAGGAAAAATAAATTAAGACCTAGGAAGATATTTTGAAAAGAAGAAAAAAATAATATATATACATACCATATGGCCGGCCACATGTGATAGAAAAAGGAAGAAAATTTTTTGATTAAATCGATACCCTAACAAAATGCCAAGGGTACAAAATTGTGTAAGAATCAAATGATGGAATTTTGTCCTATTGTAACTACCCCCAATGACCTCCTATGACGGACCACCCTACACCAATAGGAAGAAAAGGTTTTTCTTCCCTTTTGTCTTCAACCCACAAGAAACAATCATGCCTTCTACCTAAAAGAAATGAACAATTCTTATGTGGTGATATGTAGGAATAAATGAAAGGGTATGAAGTCATATGTCGTGTTAGGAAAAGATCACTAAGAAACTAAATTTGAGACATTTATTCATGTATTTTCCATGATGATCGTCATATATGTATTTGCACGGTATTCTTCATTTTGGAAGGTTTGATGGTCTTGATTTGGCATGTTTACGGACTATAATGCTAGATCACTAATGTTGTTTTGTGATGATCATCATGCTCATATTTACACACACACGGCCAAAAAAGGTTGTTTCCAGCCTCTCACTTGAGCTTGATCATCCATCTTATATGATGTATAGTCTTGATAGTCATGGCTCAAGAACGTATATTTTCATGGTTTTTTCATACCTTAAAAGTCATCATGTTATGGAAACTAACATGCATATAGTTATGTTGATATAAGACCATAAGTATGATGCATGATTTAGTGGTGAAAGAATAAGTTAAATAAGTGTCATTATATGTTAGAAGATTACATGTCAAACTTATGATATATGTATGAGAGATAATTAAAATGAGATTATGTGTTTGGTGGGTGTAAGTGTATCATTCGGCCACAAGGCCTCATTGTGAAGTAAATAAGTTGTTACATGTTTAGAAAGATAGATATATATATAGATGGAATACACGGCTATAAGGCCTAATTATGGAACAATTAGTGTTGTTACATGTTTATGGATATATATATGAGAGTGTGTGTGTGTGTGTGTGAGAAATATAGTATGATGTAAATTATAACTATTTTATGTACTCTCACATGACATTTTAAAAGTACTGATGAAATATGTGTATTAAATGCTTTAGTGTTTGTGCCATGAGATTAGATGTAGAATATATAATTTAAGAAAGTGTTGATGGATAAATTGTCCAAAATGTGGGCTGCTTTGGGGACGTGGCCGAGACTTACATCATGAGGATAAAAATGGTATTTCTTTTAAGTTATGACGTGCATGATGTAGATAAATTATGGATTTATGATGATGAAATTTTAGAATGACCAAAAGGACCAAGAAATCGAGCCTAACCAGACCAATGAACCCAAAAGTTTTGGAAAAATATTTTTATCGCATCATATGTTTTAAAAAGTTATCAAGCATTGCGAATAATAAACCGAGACGATTGATTCCAACGACACATGTTATGTTGCGTTATGTTATGTTATGGTGCTTCATCATGACATTGGGACTGGGGTGGTAGGTGTCATGGGCATATGTTATCGTATGGCTGAGTGTAACACCTTGTCCGAAAGACAGGATCTCCATCATATCGAGTCACCGTTAGATCCATGTACATATGTTGTAACACTATGTTCGAAACGTTGGGATTCATATTTGTATATGTGATTATATGGAGAATCATTCGGTGTGTCGTGCATTATTGTTCTTACATTACGAAAAGTGTCATAGGCATCATATGAAAATGTCATGTTTTACATGTTTATGAAAATGTCATGTTACGGATGTGTTACGGAAAAGACATGTTTAGATTATTTATTGAAAGTCATGTTTTGGTATGTTTATGGAAAAGGATCATGTTATGAATTTTGAACAACCAAATTTCATGGGACCTTCAAGTTATTGTTGAGACATTCTTAAGCCTATGATATTATTAAGAGGAACTTATGCATAGAAGGGTACTTGTTATGGACATAGGACTTGTGAACTTAGTATAAGATATGGATTCGGAAAATTAAGGATGGATACGTATATGGCGTTTTCACGGACTTATATAGAAGACAAAATGTTAATCTTGATGATGATGTTAATTAAATATGTGTTACATGTTGTATGATTACACTTATAGCATGCCGCTTTATTTGTTAAAATAGAGACGTGTTATGTTATGTCCTTTATTTACACATTATTATTTTATCTCTTGTCTCCCCATGTATAATCCACATGACATATCCAGATGGACTACTTGCTGGGCGATTAGTGTTATCGCTCATACTTGCCTTTATAAACATTGCAGAGAATAGGGATTGCGACATGGGATTTATAGAGGACGAACTCCGGATAGATTATTTGTGAGCGAAGCAGTATGCTAGGGCTTTATCTTTTGGATATGTTAGATATTTTGATCATGATGTACTTAGAATATTTTAGAGATATTTGTACATTAGGACTTTTATGGATTTATGACGATTTGTATTAGTATGCATGTCGTATGTTTATCTTTATGCATCTAAAACACATTAGGAAAAGGTGTTGGTTGTTAAGCATTCATATTAACATGTTCGTCAATGTATTGTTGGGCGCATGCTTCTTTATTGAGTTACTTATCCACCCTAAACATATTAGGATGAAATTGTGCATGACTGTTGTGCCTAAATTTTTAGGTGTGTCATGCATAGTTGCTGGTTTGTTGTGGCTCTTTTCCCTTCAGGGTATACATGCTAAGATTCGAGGACAAATCTTTTTGAAGAGGGAGAGAATGATGAGCCCCAACAAGGGAATGATGAGCCTCCAACAAGGGTCTCAAACCTATGCTTTATATTCATGCATGATTATCTATGTTTACATGTCTTAAACAAGATGTAAGTGTTGCTGAGAAGGTCAGCATAGTCATTGCATGCATAGGTGCCGTTTTTGTGGTTTTTTCGTAAGTGCTTGTGTGTTTTCTAGTTTAGGGGCATTTTCGTCATTTTAAGTCATTGTTAAGAAATTCACTTGTATGACATACATTTTATTATCTTTGATGAGAATGATGCTTCGGGTGTCTTTATTCTTGTAGGGAGCTTGATGGAGAAGAAGCAACATGGGAGAGGCGTTAGACAAGGAAATTGATGCTGATTGGACAGAACTTCAACCGCACATAACTCCTTCATTTCAACTCGTAATGTGTTAATATTGGGCTCAATTTCAAGGTCTCGAAAAGTTCTGCAACATCGATAAATATGTCAAAGGCCAATTCCGAGTGTACAAGTCTCTACAACGCAATCAAGAATCAAGACTCAAAAGGAGATTAAAAGGTTCTTACGACTCCTACATTTTAGGGAATCGGCCCTACAATTTAGGAAATCAATTTTGGAAGATTCCAAGCTTGTTTTGACACCGTATAGCCAGCCAACTTGAGGATAAGGAGATTAGGATATGATTAGTTCATGTTTTTGTAAATTACGTAACATGTGGAAATTGTAACTTAGGACTTTTCTATTTAGTTGGTGTTGTGACTTAGGACTTTTCCATTTAGTTGGTGTTGTAACTTAGGATTTTTCCATTTAGTTCTTAGGTTTGTTTGACTATTTAAAGGACCTTATGACCGATTTTTGTACACAGCTTTCATCAATAAAATGTTCAGTTTTCTCTTAAAACTGTGTGTCTTTGAGTTGTTTTTTGGTTTTCATAAAATCAAGATTATGATCTTTAAAGTTTGAGCAAGCTTTAAGATGGTATTTGCCAAGCCCAAAGAGAAAAACGTCTTGGAAGATGATTTGTTTATCAACGTTAATTCCGTTGTGAAAGTGTTGCTCAGCCGACGTGACCTTGAAGGAAGCAAAGAGGAAGATTACTTATTTGTGCCAAGCCTTGAAAGTGAATTTTTGAAGGAAAAGTTCCGAGCTTCTGCGAGGATTCACATTAGATAAAGTACTTTTTATTAGATAAAAGATAAACACGTGTCAGATAATAGCAGTGAGAGAAATAGTAGAGATGTAAGATTTCATAAACTCGTAATTGAAGTTGGACCACTATAAGTAACGTAGAATATTAGATAGCTTTGATCATTTCAAGGGTTCATTGTAACGTAAGATGTCCAAAAGAAATCTTTTTTTTGGTTAAAATGTAAAAATTTCATTTAACCATGATCAAAATAGGATCAGATCATTTACAATTCCACTGGGCATACCCAGGATGTAGATCATACAATCACGCAAAACAATCTAACAATGATGCAAAGTTCTATACACATGTGTAATAACTCTATGAACCACATCCTGAACATTAACATTCTGATCCTCAAAATCTTAAGATTCCTAGAACGCCAAATAAAATAAATAGTAGAAGCAAAGGAAGCTTTGATGAATTTAGCTCTGCTGCATCTCCTCCTAGCATTTTTAATCATCCATGCAAAAAGGTCATTGGTTGAATGAAAACGGTCAGAAATATGAAGCCAATGCAAGACCTGAAACCAAATATGTTGTGCCACAGAACAGTCAAAAAGAAGGTGATCCTGCGATTCATTTGCCAACCCACAAATCGGACAGGCAACATCCCCAACTTCAAAATGAAGCTGATCCCTTGTAGGCAGCCTGTTTCGAGCAACCAGCCAAAACGTGAAGCAGTGCTTAGGAGTACTTGTTGATGCCCAAACCAAATTAGCCCATCTAGTCTTCCTCCCTTTAGTCCTGAAGAATTCATATGCATTTGCAGAAAAGGACTTCTTAGAAACCATCCAATTTTGAACTTCTCTTTCAGCGCTGGAAACACTGCCCAGGCGCTGCAGCAACACTTCTTTAATTTGCAGAATTTTCTTAATAAATGCCGAATACGATCCCTTCGGTTGCTGCAACCAAATCCCATTCTGAAATCTATAGTAGTGATTAATCCAACGAAACCCAGAGAGAATCCTTCTTTGACTGAATATTCCATAGATGTTTAAATAACAATGCATTATTCCACGCCTTCAAATCAAAAAGACCCAAACCACCCTCTTCTTTGGGTCTACATATATCCTTCCAAGAGACCCATGCTTTTCTTTGATGCTCATCCTTAAGACCCCATAAAAATGTTCTAGCAATTTTAGCAAATTGATTTTGCACCTTCACAGGGATGGGGAGGATTCCCATCCAAAAAGCATGAAGTCCTTGAAGAATGCCTCTTATTAATTCGATTCTTCCAGCATAAGACAAAGATTTGGAGCTCCACATAGATGTATAAGTGACGACCTTCTTAAGATAACCACTAAAGTGCCCAATCTTCAGAGAAAAGCCAGCAATAGGTACACCAAGGTGCCGAAAGGGGAAGCTCCCAAGCTTGAAACCTGATAAGTCCCTGATCTCCTCAAGAACCGCAAGGGACAGACCCGCCAAAAAAATTTCAGATTTGCTAATGTTACTAGAGAGACCAGAAGCATGCGCAAATTCATCCAAAATATTCAGCATCAATTGAACAGAGTGCTTGTCTCCCCTACATAAAAGAAGCAAATCATCTGCAAAAGCAAGATGTGATATCCTAAACATGTCACACTTAGGGTGATACTTAAAATCCGACAGACTTCCGAGCCCTTTTAACAAGCGAGACAAATACTCCATACCTAACACAAAGAGGAAAGGTGAGATAGGATCACCTTGTCTTAATCCTCTTTCTCCTTTAAAAAAACCTTCTAAGGATCCATTGATCACAATGGAATATGTGGGAGTCTTAACACATTCCATGATCCAACCAATGAATCTAGAAGGAAACTTAAGTCCCTCCAGCACTTCCTCTAAAAACTCCCAAGCAACCGAGTCAAAAGCCTTTTTAATATCAACCTTAATCAGGCATTTAGGTGACGTATTCTTGTGACCATACTGCCTAATCAACTCTTGAACCAGAAAAATATTTTCAGCCATAGCTCTTCCATGAACGAAGCCAGCTTGAGCCTCATCCATAATTTTCGGCATAACTTTCGCCATTCTAGTCGCCAAGATCTTAGAAATAACTTTGTACATGACATTACATAGCGAAATAGGTCTATAGTCACCCACTTGCCGAGGATTCTCAATTTTGGGAATACGAGCAATAACGGAATGATTCAACTGCTTCAACAGCCTCCCACTATCAAAAAACTCCAAAATGGCTTCAGTAATATCGGAACCAATAACAGGCCAGGCTTTCATATAGAAAAGCAAAGTGTATCCATCAGGTCCAGGTGATTTATCTTTTCCAATAGAGAAGAAAGCGTTTTTAACATCCTCGTCCGAAACTGGCTGCAGTAATTCTTCACAATCACAAAGCTCCAGAGCTGGACCCATTCCCAAAATCTCAGGTTTAGTATGCCGAACAGAAACTTTAGTACCCAGGAGATCTTTATAAAAATGAAGGAATACCCCAGCAATCTCCAATCTTTTGGTGGCCAGAGAGCCATCACATTTCTCAATTGACATTATTCTTCCTCTGCAATTCCTTCTTTTAACCCAAGTATAAAAAAACTTTGTATTACAATCACTCAACCGAGCAAACAAGCCTTTAACTTGCTGCGAATAGAAACTTCTTTCCCACTTCAACAATCTTCTAGTCAAAACCTGCTGAACTTTAATGGCAACAACAAGAGAATGATTGTCATGCTCATTCTGCAATTGTTCTTGCATCACCTGCAACTGCGATTTGGCTCTCAAGACACGCTCAGAAATGTGCGAGAAATCTTTTTGATTCAACTTTTTCAAACTTTGCTTAAGAAGTTTCTGCTTCTTACAAACCTTATACATTGCAGTACCGTAACAATCAAGGCTCCAAGCCTCTTCCACCAACTTCACAAACTCAGGATGCTTTGTCCACATATTAAGAAATTTAAAGCTAACTTTAGTCCTAGAGTTTTCCATCTCCAAATACACAACTCCAGGAGAGTGATCAGACACACAACCCGCAGCAGGAAAGTGCGCAAATGAAGTAGGAAAAGAATCCAGCCAGGCTGCATTTACCAACACACGATCCAGTCGATTTTTAACCTTCCCATTCGTCCAAGTGAATTTGCACCCAGTGTATGTAAGCTCAACCATGTTACTTTTCAAACAAAACTCCAAGGGGTCCTTAAGCTCAGAGCTGGAGACGTCCTTGCCATTAATTTTTTCATCATCAGAAAATATAGTGTTGAAATCCCCCATAATTGCCCAAGGAAAAGACATCCCCCAGCTAAATCTCTCAAGGTAAGTCCATAAGGACCTTCTATCAGCAATACTATTATAACCATAAACAAAAGACAAGACAGCATACTTATAGTCAGCCAGAGATGTAATACCGCAGGAGATAACCTGATCTTGAATACCCAAAATATCAACATGAACCGAAGAAGTCCTCCACAAAACCAAAATCCTTTTTCCAGAATGTAAATCAAAATTGTTAAAGCTACCCCATCCATCAAAAACATTCCTAAGCAGAGACAGAGAACTACTATCCGAAAGCTTAGTCTCCAACAAACCAACTACATCTACGTTATTTTTCCGAGTGAAGTTCCCAACTTCACATTGTTTTTGGGGGGAGTTTAACCCCCTAACATTCCAAAATGCAAAAATCATCATAAACCATTAGAAGATCCAACCTTATCCTTCAACTTTGCAGGATGGTCCTTCAAAGCTTTAGCCAATCTACGCTTACCTTTCTTCGTCAAGACTTTGGTAAAATCCTCAGTACGCTTCACCTCCCTATCAATTTTTGCCTCCATAGTTGTGTCATCCTCATCATCTTGAGTACCTTGAAGAGTGTCCGCTTTCTCTTCAAAATGATCAACCCCTCCACCCAAACCCCTAAAGGCGTCGGTTAGAAAAGCTTGAATGTTCTGTTGGCTATGAACCTGGAGGTATAAGTCCGATTGCTGCGTTTCATCAGTTGCCACCTGCTCCACCAAGGCAACGGAATCCTATTTATCAGACGAAACATTGGGGTTCTGTACCAGAGGCCTGACCTGCCTCCCCACATCCTTCTTAATAGCACCATTTCTGCCATTTCCTCGTCTTCGCTTCTCATCCAAGACAAACATTTGATGTCCTTTAGCCGTGTGCCCGATCCGACCACACGTATTGTAGTGCAAAGGAACCTTCTCATATGAAATCTCCTGCTGATGGATCCTGTCGGGCAGCGTGATATCTAGCTTACTAGGGAGATCCTTTGAGATGTCAATCTCAATGAGGAGCCTAGCATAATTAAACGTTCCTTTCCTTGCAGTAATCTGATCAGTACTAATGGGAGTACCCAGGTATGATCCAATAATACTAAGAAACCTCTCATTCCAAAGAATAAGGGGCAGATTAATTAACCTAACCCACACAGGAACAATATTCATATCTTCATGTCCAAAACAGAAGAATTTCGGCATTCGTTTGAGCATCAACGGCTTACCAGCAATAAAATATGGTCCTTCAACCAGAACTTCAAGCATTTCATCTAAATTCTCAAACTGAAATATAAGCCATCCTGAATCATGAACTTGTGTTTTATGCTTACCTTTCCATTTTCTTGTGACTTGCTTGAGGGGGCCAAGGACAGGGAAAGCACCCCCTACACAACCGATTAAACAAAGCTCCCAATCTTTCTCATCGGCAAAGTCATCTTCAGTAAAGATGGGACCAGCAGGGGAGGTGACCATCTTAGTAAGCTTAAATCCATCCTTTCGGTTGTCCTTAAAGAGGGAAGCCCAAGGAGGCCTTGCATTCTGCTCAACTGGAACCTTGCCTCCCAGATCCAATTCTTTTCCCACATGCATGTTGGACTTCCTCTCAGACCCTTCAGATCCAGCATCAGACCTTAACAAGCTATGATTCTCAGTCAGATCTGCCACCAATAGCCCCCTTTGGTGCATCATTTCCTTCGAACCACCCTTATCACCAAGTGGAGGCGAAACCAGGTCTTCTTCAGGGATAAAGAAGGAATCTTTCCTATATTCTTGCATTTCTTTAGAAGATCCACACAATTTACAGCAGATTTGAGCACAATAGCAGATGCAGATGAAGAGAAAATAAGGGGTAGATCCACCCTAGAGAGCATCTCTCTCTAGTTTCTCTCTCATCTCATGAAAGTTTTTGAAGCTCCAAAAGAAATCTTAGTTATCCTTGTAGTTTTATTGTATCTTCTTGTAACTATGGTATTTTTCCCTTATAGGTGAAGTACATTAAAAAAAATAAAAATCCAAGAGGTATTGTCTCTTTTTTCAAAATAAAAAATAAAAAATCATTCACTGTACTTTCAACATAAAAAAAAGGTACCTGGTTAAGTTTGTCCTAAACCCTTCACCAAGTGAAAATCTTACTGTATAGTTAATGGCACTTTCATTTGAAGAATATATATATATATATATATATATATATATATATATATATATATATATATATTCTCTGTCTCAAGTTATTGTCATATTTTTATTTTTGCACCTCTGGAAATGATTGTCCATATTGCATAACTGATATAGAAAAAATGTTAACTTATTAATGTGTTTTTATTATTTGTTTATATTTTAAAACCAAATTTTGTTTTTTTATGACAAATTAAGAAGTATATAAAAGATTGTGTACGTAACTTTTTTAAAACTATATACAAGTTTGATATGGACTCATGGAGAAGGAGTATATATAATACATACACCCAGTCTATGACTACTAAAAACATTTAACTCCAAAACCTAGAAGCACACTATAAGATTAAAGAAGGAAATAAACTATAAATGAAAAAGAGAAAGTAAAATAACATAAAGAACATCTCAAGATATCAAAAGCTGAGAAATAATTCACGGCTTCCCAGAAGAGAATTTGTCCGACCAACCAAACACTCCACTGGGAAGTCTGGAACTCAACTGAAAGACCCAGAAACCGCTACTGAACCACCATGTCAATTTCAGAATCTTGAAGGTAACTGCTGTAAAATTATTTAGCGTTTTTTTGTTTTAGGTTACAGCTCTCTGCTGCTTGATTTCACTTGAGAATCTTATATAATTGAGTTTTTCTATTCCTTGCAACAATCAAGCTTAGATAATTTCCTTTCGTATTTGCTTTGCTTCCTTTCAGCTATTCGATCTGTCTTGGAGAATGCATCAGTTATTCTTAGTAAGGAAGCAGTTAGAAATAGTTGATTCAGACCTTCCTGGGTTTTTCATTTTTTTTCTTTACTTTTTTTTTTTTGGTGGGATTGGGTTTGTGTGTGTAGGTTCTTCCTGTTATCCTGCATTATTTTTGGCAGGAAGAAGACCTGCTGCAGAGGAATTTAGTATATAATTAGGTGAGTCATGTGGAGAGCTTCATGTTTGTAGAGATAGAAAGTAAACAGGTTTGGTTAGGGTACAATTCTTCGGTGGCAGAAACTTTTGCTTTTGAAATGAAAATCAAGTTGGATTTCTGAAGAAATTGATAGTGGATTGTATAGTTTTATTCTGTGAGCTCCTTCTCAAACCTCTCCCTCACCACCCCTCATTTTATGTTGTTATTATTGCTCTGCTGCTGCTATTTTCCCTATTCGTCTTTGGTAAATCTGTTGTTACAATTTGCCTTGGGAGGTAAATCTGGATAGGTGCCAGAATTGGGCCATATAAATTATCTTCGACATATCCGGAACCCTAGAGCACTTGAAGAATATGCAGACTGTGCCAGTTGTTTGGCAATTTTTCTGCTTTCGTTATATGGTCACTATGTTGTTCTTCTTAGCATAGTGTGTTATTAGTAGCTTTTTTTTTTCAATATCCCCCGGTCGAAATTTTTTCAACATGTCAGCAATAATCCTTGATACACTCCAAAAAAAGTTTGCTTCCGAGGTAACGAGGCCTGTGCTGTAGTTATTTAATCATCTTTTCATGCTTAATGTTTGATTTGATGATTTATTAAGGTGGCGCTTAACTCTTCTTTGCAGGGTATGTGTGTTTGCATTTCTTTTTGTGCTTGAGATACTGATGAAGTAACTTGATTTAATTGGCCTTGATTTTTTCGAGGTTAGTAATGGAGCTTGTTGTTTATGTGGTCAAAATGGTGCCTTTTATTGTATTGAGATAGAATGGCAAGCTTTTACTCAGGAAAAAGGAAACTTAAAAAGATAAGGAAATAGAATGATGAGCTAACTCTTGCTTACTATGCAAATACGCAGTCATAAATGCTGATTTGATATGTATGTGTGTGTGGTGTCTCTGTGTCTCTTTCTTTCTCTCTCTCTGTGTGTGTGTGTGTGTTTATATATTGCGTAAACATTGTATATTTTGTTCCCTGCCTAAAAAATTTATTCAGCTTTAAACATGTCTTGTATTTGCTTCACTTGAATTTAGGAGTTTCCAGTGAAAGGCTTAAAGAGCCTTTGCTGAAGGGAATGTTTTCTTATGAGTTTTTTTTTTACCCCCAAAACATTCTTTGTTATCTACTATTGGAGTTTGGCTAATTTGTATGCCTAACAGCTCACATATTCCTACACTGTTGTTGCATATGCTTTTTGGTTATGCTTTTCACTTTTATCTATTTCCTTTTATTTTTGAGATTTGGATATAGTTGGATACTTTCCCTGCTGCTGGATTCTTGATATTTGTAAGTCTTCAGTGATCTGAAATTCTGAAGTCAGATGGTTCACTTTAAGCATCGAAGAAACTGGCATGCAGGCTTAAGAACGATGTGGGCTCAGAAAAATCATAGAGTGTCTGCGTAACTAGAGCAATGGCCTGTGTAGGAGACAGTTGTTCAGATCACATGGACAGAACTATCTTCACTAAAAAGGCTAAAATTGACCCGAAAATGTTTTAGAGAAGTGTGCAATGGGCACCAAAACTATCCGTGTTCTAAGAATTCAAAAAGTTGGGTTTAGTAATTGCACTTTGAAAATGCTGCTCAAAATTTGACGCTTTACTACTTCTCCAAAATTTCTTGTGTCTCAGCACTAAACTAATAAATAAATAAAGAGAGCCTATAGTTTTTAAAATTTTTCCAAAATTTCTTGCTACAACTCTTTCATTTTTGTTCTTAAAATTTTGGCACATTTTCTTATCGTTTATTAATTATTTCAGTTCGTTGGAAGATTGCAGGATTTGAATCACTAGTTCAGTCCTGTTCTTTATTGCTTTGTGCGGTTGTGCCTCTACATGTATGTCTGGTTCTGCTATATTGAAATCTGTATGGAGACTCTGTGTGTGTATATATATGTATATTCAATAGCTTTCTCTTTTTAATTTACTGCAGAAGTATTTTTCAGCCTTGTTTAATTCTCTTGATGGGTTAGCTGTGCATATGAAACTTTCTTGTCACAGGCCCCCAACAAATTGGCTTTTGGTATGATGTTGAAGGAAAAAAAAGTGTTTCTGATAGAAGATTATCAATGTTTTTCATTTGGCCAGAGTATACTAGTGGTCACTAAACTATTCCCGTGAGAACTCTTTGGCCGCTCATCTAATTATCTTAATATGTTGGCCATTCAGGGTTTCAAAAAGTGGCAAAAGAATGCTTCCAGTGAATTTTTCTGGTAACTTAGACAGAACTAAAGATAAAATGGTGTTTTCAAGTTTACCGCCTTCCTCAGCCACAGAAATAAGATGCTATGGCACCGTCTCTTTCCCGCTGTTGGAGTGACAATTGAAGGAGCCAATCACGACTAGTCACCCGTTTCCAAATTTAAGATCGAAGAAAAAAACCTATAGTTTTTTCCTCTTTTCTCCTGTTGGTTGCTATCTGGGTTTTCTGTTTTGGAAGTGCTCTTCCTGCTGAAGGCAGCGGACATGGTAGTCAAAGGCCAACCTGTCTTTTCTCTAATTTGGAGTCAAAGGCATCCTAAGGTCTTTTTTCTTTTCTAATATATATAAATCAAGCAGAAGGGGGGGGGGGGCTGCAATAATACGCAATAGGACTGGAGTTGGTGTAGGTTCGGAGGGTGGGCATGGGGGATGGGCTGGCGATAAGGACTGGAGTTGGCGGTGGAGATGGAGAAGGGCGTGAGGGATGCTGGAGGTGGAGAGGGGGCTGGGAAGAGGGGAAGAAGATGATGAGATATCGCTATATGATGATAACGCCCTTATAAAAATGTTAAAAAGACAATTACAACCTTTATCTCTGGCAAACTTATTGGAGAAGTCACGAGAGTGGATAAAATATTAAAAACAAAAATAGATGAGTGACCAAAAGATTACCGCCAGAATAGTTTAGTGGGTCATCAGTATAGTTTGCCCTTTTTGTTTTCATGGACAATAATATCTAGTTGTGGTTGTTGTGGATACTAAATATCTTGTTTCACCATTTCCCTAGTTGAAGCGCTCAATATATGTGCTTGTGGTCGTGAATTTTCCTTTTATTTTCTTTCTTGTATTCTTTAGATTGATGAAATGCTTGAAAAATTCTACTTACCCCATCTAGTCCAGCTACTTTCTTTTCAGAATGTTACACCAGTACATCCAAATATTTTTTATTTATCTTCTTATTCTTTTCTCTCTCTCTCTCTCTCTCTCTCTTTTTTTGGTGTGAGTACTTCTATTTTTCTATTATTTTCCCCTATCCGTGTGTTTGTTTCTGATAATTCCTAATTTCTTTGCAGGGTGAATCAGGTAATTCGCAAAAAAAGAGACAAATGGTATTTCTTGTATTCCGGTGCATGATTTGTTTGGAAGTTGTAATGTGAATAAAATGTCATTGAATAAGGCACATTCCGGTAGTTTTAGTTGGTACATGCTTAGCTTCTTTCTCTTTGGTTATTGAACATTCTAGATCTGTTTGACTAAATTTTGCTATCTACATTTGATGTCTCCAAGTGTGCTATTGATTTGTTGATGGACTTATTGTAGGCTTCAGATGAAAGTCACTTGAATCCTCCAAGCTTTGCATATGTCTCCATGGTATATGATGGCTAGTGGAGTTATGGATTGTGTGAAGACTGTCGCACTTCTAAAGGGCAAGTCTCTTTACAAGTCTTGTTCTGCTTTATCTGCCTTCTCAGTACTTTGTATATGCACTTACATTGCAAGTTTTAGTACCTTAATCTTGATTTTTTTTTTAACTTCTAGCTAAAGCACACATCTTGGCCTTCTTGTATTTTCTAACCTAGGAATCGAAGCACTATATGTCTTTAGCTTCTAGAACTTAAGGTAGGATGAAAAAGATCAAGCTTAATAAAATGCATTCTCAACTCAGGTGACGTGTAATTAAAGATTCATGGAGTTGCTTTTACCAGATCTTTCACAAAGTGAAAAAAGACCACATATTTTTGCTGGCATAGTCTGGTAAGTTTCTGATCGTCATATCAACAAACAATTTTAAGTATTGGCAGTAGTAGAAGCATCGACGAAGAAGACGACAAAGGGATAGACAATGGGATTAGATGGCTCTTCGTTGAAGTTTGAAAATGTTTAGGGAATTTATAATCTGGTTTATCAACCCTTTTATTGATATTGGAGTCCAAGACATTTGTAAGCAATGGATAATTGGATATTGTGAAAGGATGTTATATGAAATTTTGACGTTTTTGGAGCATTAGCTAATAGCCACATTATGACACTTTAGAAATGAGCAAGTCTAAATTCGCATTCAGTACCCTTGACTAGGCACATGACAGAGGTACTAAACAATGTTCTGGACGCTTTGGAGAAGTAGGTGTTAAGAGTAGCATAATCAGAAGCTAGCTAAGGAATAGACATGGCGACAAGTCTAGTATCCAGTGGAGAGTTTCAAAAAATATTATTGTTTCAATTAGAAATTTCATAAATAGGGTATGTTTAGAAAAATTCAAAAAATAGGTAATATTGGCTCCTTAGAGGCCTTAAGACGTCATTGTGAATGATGCCTTAGATACCTAAGGAATTATTGTGAATGGCGGCTTATGGGTGCCTTTAAGGTTACGCTCACAATAGCGCCTTAGGACAAAAGAAGGTTTCCAATACCACTTTTGCAATAATCATGTGCTATTTGAATCCTAACCCTATCTCCAACTCTAACCCTAACATAACTCTAACCTAACCCTAAACCCTAAAACTCTCCGTGAACCCTAAATCATAACCCTAACAATAACCTTAATCCAAAAACCTAACCTTAACCCCAACCGTAACTTTAAACCCTAATTGTAACCCTAGCTCTAATCCTAAACCATAACCATAAACTCTAAACCTAAATGTAACCTTAACACTAATCGTTAGCCATAAACCCTGACTTCAACCTTAATCCTAACCCTAACCCTAACCCTAACCTTACCTCTAATGGTATGCTTAGCATGTAAATGTTACTTATGCATCATGTTATTATTAATATTATTATGTCATTAAGTTATAAATGTTTTATGTTATTAAGAGTTTGCAATAATCATGTGCTATTTACGCCCTAACCCTAACCCTATCCCTATCTCTAACCTAACCCTTACGCAAACTCTAACCCTAATCTTAGACCCTAACCCTACCCCTATCTCTAACCTAACCCTTACACAAACTCTAACCCTAATCCTAAACCCTGACCCTGACTCTTCTCTAGCCCTAACCTTAAACCATAACCTTAAAAACTAAAACTAATCTAACCTAACTGTAATCCTCAACCCTATCCCTAACCATAACCCTAAACCTTCAACTCTAATCCTAATTCTAACCCTAACACGACCCTAAATCCAGTCTTTAACTCGAATACTAACCCTAATCATAAACTCTAACCCTAACCTTAACTTTAACTTTAACCTTAACTTTAATGATATTCTTATTATGTAAATGTTATTTATGCATTCATGTTATTATTAATATTATTATGTTATTAAGTTATAAATGCTTTATTTTATTAAGTTCGGTCAATGTTGTAAAAATGTAACTTCCGGACTATCTTATAATAAATAATACAAATGTTGTGAACACGATACGTAATTAGTAAAGAACTAATGATCGACAATAAGATAAAATAGTATACAAAAAAATATGAAAATCATCATTGTGGCGCCTTAGGTAAATGGCGCCTTAGGTGAGTGGTTTTACACCCCCAGACAATTTTGTCCTAAGACGCTATTCGCAATTTTTAGGGTGCCTTTCAGGCGCCATTCGAAATGGCGCTTATGGCCTCTAAATGACGCCTTGCCTGTTTTTTAAATTTTTTCAAGAAGTACCATATTTATGAAATTTCTTATTAAAACTACAATATTTTTTGAATTTTTCCAATATCCAATTGACTAATTGTACTATTATGCTAAGCTTACACTCGTGATCTATGCTCTTTTTTCTCTCTCTTGGTTTTAATTGAACTTAAACGAACACATCTAGGATGATTACTTGACAATGTTCGTAAGGGTTCGGACAAATAGGCGTTAGAGTAGCATGCTCAGAAGCTAGCTAAGGCGTTTATAATGAATTGTGACAAGTGTAGGATTCAAAAGATTCGACTTCATTGTCGTGATAAGCCTACACCCTGTATTTGTGTTTTCTCTCTCTGTCTTTCCCCTCTGTTGGCCGTTAATGAATTTAACAAACACATACAGGAGAGGATAGACATGGCATGTGTTGTGTGTCGATGCAATGTTTTTGGTAGAATGTGGGTAAGACAATACTTCTTATTCTTATAAAGCACGTAGTGTCTCCTATTGATCAATTTCCTTAACTGGATTTATTGTAATCTTGAAAAATCCATCGCTGTTCTTTATACAGAGGGATGGTAAAATCAACATAGAAAACTTTACCACATTATCTTTGGAGTTTTTTCTTCGTCGTTCTTACTTACTTTCCTAATTGATTTTTAATTATTCCAATTCACCCTATATTACCTGTTTGAGAAACAACTAGCCGCCAAAAAACAAAAAAGAGATAATAGGTTGGTTGGCTTGCACCAGGAAGTTAGGAGTAGGAAACGCGAGAAAGCTAGTTCTCTATCATACTTTTCACCATATGAATAAAATAGTTTTTCTACGAAACAATGACACTATTATTAATAGCCGATTACGCATAACATTGACTAAAGTAATATGTTGAATATTTTATGTATTATAAACTGAAAATTTGTTATACCACCCGCTGTCGGTCTTATGATTTAAATCAAATGACACCAAACATCATTTAAATCAATCATGACTATATCCACAGCCAAATATACTGTCGATTATTTTTTTGATTCCTAGGAGTTGAGGATGTTGGACAAGACAGATATGACTAGGTTTCCAACTGGGTGAATACTTGCCTTAAATCTTGACAGGTTTGACAGAAAATTTACTAAAACAGAGTGTACATTCTAACAATGAATTTATACCGTTTTTGTAAAGTTCTTTTATATTGAGAATGAGTATTTTCTGTTCATGGCAAAAAGTTAAAGAAATCCAAGATTCATAGTTTGACTATGCCCTAAGTTGGCCCACAACTTCGAATTGTGATATCTAAACTAGTAATACTAGACTATTACAACAGCAACACAAGCATTTTTTTTCAGTATGTGGGGTCTATTCTAGTAATACTAGACTACATGTAGAAAAATGTTGCCATGTAAACCATTGGAAACACCAGTTGGCCCAAATAAGAAATTTGAAGACATGAAGAATAAACCAATGGATGTGGGACAATATCAAAGATTAGTGGAAAAACTCATTTATCTATCCCATACTAGACCAGACATAGCCTTTGCTGTAAGTTTGATGAGTCAATTCATGCATTTTCCACAGGAGGAACACTTAGAGGCAGCTTATAGATAATAGAATTTTGAGATATATTAAAGGCGCACTAGGTAAAGGGTTGCTCTTTAAAAAGACAAATCAGAGGGGCATTGAAGTCTATACAGATGCAGATTGGGCTGGATCAGTTACAGACAGAAGGTTTGCGCAGGTTATTGTACATTCATATGGGGAAACATAGTCGGATGGAGAAGCAAAAAAAGCAAAATATGGTTGCTAGGAGCAGTGCAGAAGCTGAGTACAGGTCCATGGCTCATTGAGTATGTGAGGTAATGTGGCTGAGAAGAATCCTAAAAGAACTAAGAATCCCAGTACACGGACTTATGAAGCTATACTGTGATAACTAATCTGTCATTAATATAGCTCATAATCCTATCCAACACGACAGGAGCAAACATATTGAGGTCGATAGGTACTTTATAAAAGAGAAACTTGACTGTAGGCTTATACGTATTCCATTTGTTCCCACTACTCAAAATTGGCAGATGTTGTCAACAAAGGGCTGTTTAAACTATAGTTTGAAGATCTACTCAGCAAGTTGGGCATGTTAGATATCTATGCACCAACTTGAGGGGAGGTGTTGAAAACAGATGGATAAATACATATTAAGTGTAGATATTTATTGTATATTCGGTTAGAATGAATAAGTTGGTTTAGATAGGGAAGTGTATATTTGATGACATATGATTAGAGACACGGTAGTTGGTATCAAATCAGGATCCCGTGATTCTGGGGATTGATAGGAAGACAATTGTATTATAAATATGGTAATCTTCGTTGAATGAATGAATCATCTTTGAGTGCATACAAACTACATCATACATGATGTAGAACAGAATGATGAAAAAGACTCCCTTCTAGCCAACTCCAACTACCACGGTTAATGCTGGGATATGATGCTGTTTTATTGCTCTAGTCTATTAACCTTGTCACATATAAAAGATGTATTGACGGAACTTATTCAATATTGTCTTACTGTATGTGGACTTTTTTTCCTTATTGTATAAATTTCGTACTTGTTGGTTAATACCACTCTTTGCTATGTTTTTTGTTTTTTTTTCCTGTTTGTAGTACCTGTATGGAGAAACCAAAAAATTAGAAATATCAATGCTTAAATGGGCTTCTTTTGTCATTGCAGGTTTTCTCTGTCATCAGGTTTTACTCTTTGCCTTTTGGTGGTCTAGCTTTCAGCATGTAAAGGCTCTGCATGCCCACCCGGAATCTAGTCTTATGCCTTCCAAATCTGAATTAGCCAGCCCACCAAGTATCGGACTATTTGAACCCATAGAAATATCGCCAGCTGTTATTCCACAATATCCTTTTCCTCGGGGAACATTGCCTCCTATGTATCCTTCAGTTCCAAAAATTTATGATCCAGTTTTGACTGGAAGGTGTCCTATTAACTTCTCTTCTATCTCAAGTATCACCGAGAAAACAGCATCTGATTGTGCAATTATGTTAGCGGGAGTAGTTGGAAATGTCATCTGTTGCCCACAATTTGATAGCTTGCTCCATATTTTACAGGGAGCTTACACTACAAATTCCAATAAGCTAGTTTTGGAAAATGCTGAGGCAGAAGACTGCTTTGCAGATCTCAACAGTGTCTTAGCCAGCAGAGGGGCGAATAGCTCCATTCCTGCTATTTGCACGGCCAAGTCATTGAATCTCACTGGTGGATCTTGTCCAGTGAAGGATACAGCCAAATTTGAGAGAACTGTTAACGTAAGCAAATTAATAGAGGCTTGCAGGACAGTTGATCCTCTTAAAGAATGTTGCAGACCAATTTGTCAGCCTGCAATCATGGAGGCGGCAGTGCAGCTGTCAGGTCTTCAGTCAATAATGAGCAGTAACAAGAATTTTGCTGGAGCTCAATCCACTATAAACACTGTTAACGATTGTAAGGGTGTTGTGTATGCTTGGATTTCAAGGAAGCTCTCATTTGATGAGGCTAATACTGCATTCCGGATATTGTCTTCTTGCAAAGTTAATAAGGGTACTTTTTTCTTCCTAATTTTTTATATTTCTTATTTTTTATGAAATTACACATTATGAGCAGTTGCTGTAATGCTATTCTCGCACCATATTTAAGCTGAGTCTACTTTGTTTGTCTTGTTCCTCCCTCATAGATGGTAATCTCTTTTCAAAGCATGTGGTGGGGGACTGAGTAATCATGGAAAGATGGAACTTATTCTAACACTTAGCACACATGATCTTTCCTTTATGTGTTTTTCCAGGATTCAAGTACTTTCTTAATAATCATGTTTGATCAAGTAGATGACAAGTTTTTATGTGCTGTTTGCAGTTTGTCCTTTGAATTTTACGGAACCGTCAGAGGTGATTGAAGCATGCCGAAATGTGGGTGCCCCCAGTCCTTCATGTTGTAGCTCATTGAGTACTTACATTGCTGGATTACAGAAGCAAATGTTGATCACAAATCGTCAAGCAATAATTTGTTCAACAGTTTTGGGATCCATGCTACAAAAAGCTGGAGTCATGGCCAACGTTTTTGAAGTTTGTGATGTTGACCTGAAGGATTTTAGTCTCCAAGGTGATTTTGCTTTCCTGAATGAATTTGTTATAGTTGGCCAATGCTGATATCTTGTCTGACCTGGTGTTATCTGTCTCCACCGTGTTGATGTGCTTCTTGACTGGAACAGCGTATGGACAGGAAGGTAATTTTATATTTTGCTCTACTTACTTTTCTTGGATAGTGCTTTTGACTCCGCTCATTTGTGTTTTAGATAGTAGTGCATTTGGTGTTACCCTTTTAGCCAATGTTTAAATTGACAGATACTTTGTTTGTCATTATTGAAGAAATATGAGATTGTGGAGAACTGTATAGACATCATTGTTATTATATTTTATGTTTTATATGTATCTTTTTGTGGTATAAGTAACTTGTATCAAGTACTAAAAGAGGACAAACGCATGAGCCAGTTACAGAAAATGGAACAGGAAAAAAATAATAATTTAAATCTCAGAAACAGAATGAAGTTTTGCCAAAGCAGAACATGATATTCATGAACACCTGATAAAGCTAGCAGCGAGCGTGTTTGATCTGAAGCGATAACTGCTGAACGACCTATTGGTCTTCGAAATGAGTCTGGTCATCTCATCTTCCATAGAAAAGTACTCTCTGATTCCTAACACAAAAAAAGTGCTCTTAAAACCACAAGCTAAAAGACCCATGAAACCCTTGTGTTGGATCGCTGAGACAGTTCCAAGTTTATCTTGCGCTAAGATATTTTGAGTTGTTATTTCTATATGAAGACATAGGTTGAAGTTCAATAAATATTGATAAATTGACCATTAACCAAGTGATTTGGAAGCCAAGGTTCCAGTCTTCCGAGAATGATAGAACTTTCCTGTGTGTCCTTAATTGCTTGAGATACTTCCAGATGAAGTTCAGAGTTAAAGATATTACTGGACAAGTGAAATCATCATGTATAGACCGAGTGGTTAGATATTTATATGTGTTAAGAAACCGTCTAAGTCAGTTTTCCCCTATTAGGAAGACTGGGGTCAAAGAAAAGTCCAACAGAGTGAACTCGTGGTAGACTTGACTGAGGGCATTGGTGCTAAATCAGCTAAACAATGTAGTAGAGGTAGAAGTAGAAGAAGGAGAACAAAGTAATTGGTCTTCCCCTAGATTGGATTTTGAATTGCTCACTAGAAGTAGGCCAGACCCACTGATGGACTTAATGTATATTGAGTAATTGTTTATGGTATTGCCTATTACGACTGCTACCTTGTATGCGTATTTTAATATCTATGGAATTGGAGTTTAAAAAAAGGAAAAAAAAAAAAAAGGAGATGCTGCTGTATGTGTGGGCACCAGGAGTTCACATGCTTTTGTTATCCTTTTGGTGGTGCAATTTAATATTTTGAAGCAAGTGCAACAAGGTTAAGTGCCTTGTGTATTTTTTTTTATTGTTTTGTTTTCAGAAGTATCTTTTGGTCTTTGTGCCGCCGAACAATTAAAGAAAATGTGTGCTTGGAGACCATAAGTTCCAGGAGATTCAGAGTGATTTTCTTGCTTATATTTATAGGCTGTTTGCTCCGAAGCTTGCCTGCTGATATCATCTATGACAACGATAGTGGATACAGCTTCACATGCGACCTAAGTGACAACATCGCTGCTCCTTGGCCATCTTCATCCTCCTTAACTTCCTTATCTCTCTGTGCTCCTGGTAAGTAATCATCAGAACAACTGATTACTTATTAGCTAGTTTAAATAATCTGAAGAAATGACAGCTGAACCATAAGTTGACATAGAGGTTTATTCAACCCATTTTCTGAGTCTCTGCTTTCTTCGATTGTCAGAGATGTCCTTGCCGGCACTACCAACATCAGAAACTAAGCACAATCAAGGTACGTATTTATGTATGAAATAGCTGCATCTTTCTTTTTCTTGTTCACTTTTAGTCTTTTCTTTAAACAAAAAACAATTCCTTTATGTGCCGGCTATAGATGCATCTCCTGCGTTTTTGGTTTTCATTTTGTGTCTACCCTTTAGAGGGGGAAAAACACTCATAGATAAATCATTTTTCTTTTGCTTTATTTATTTATTTATTTTATTTTTTTGAGCTGCAGCTTAAATCCTACCATTCTTTTGTCTCATAGTATCTAATGCATAATATGTGTCCTTAGAACACGTCTCTTTTAAAAATATCATATCATCTCAGCCGTGATTCTAGCCTAAGTATCTAAAGTTTTCACTTAAATCTTATACCTTCTATATGACATCGGCTAAATGAATCAACTGTCTATACTGTACTCTATCACTGACTATATTCTCTTTAATTGTCACATAAGTCATATATTTCTCTATTGTCTTTTTCTATGTCTTCTTTGGTCTCCCTCTCCCACACCACCTAAGGTATATCTGCAGGACGCCTTTGCATATGCACATATTGTCTTAACCTTGACTTACTTTTCTTCTATAGGAGCCACTCCAACTTTTCTCCTTATATTTTTGTTTTTCATTTTATCTTTGTATGTCCATACGCCCATCTTAACATTCTCATTTCTGCCACTCGCGTTTTTTGTTCATGGTCATAATTAACTTCCAACATTCAGACTTTTACAGCATTGCGGGTCTATTGGCTGTCCGGCAAAATTTTTCTTTGAACTTCTAAGATACTTTTCTATCACAAAGAAGACCTGATGCACTTTTCCACTTTAACCACCCTGCATATATCATGTGATTTACAACCTAGTCAATTCCTCAGTCTTTCTACAGTATAGATCTTAAATATCTAAAGCTCTCACTCAGGTGAATCGTTTAGTCTTCCAGTTTCACACTAGGTTCCAAGGTCATTCTTCTGTTGTTAAAATTAAACTCCATATACTATGTCTTCTTTATACTCAATTTGAAGTCCTTTTTTTAGTGTCTACCGCCAATATTCTACCTTAACATTGACTCATTCACTAGTCTCATCCACCTGCACAATGTCATCGTCAAATAACATGCTCCAGGGAACTTTGTCGTGAATGTATCGGGTGATCTCATCTATAACTAAAGCAAATAAGTACGGACTTAATGTCGATCCTTTCTGTAAACATACTGTAATAGAGAACTCATGGCTTGTTTCTCCTAGAGTCCTTATACTGGTCATTGTGTATTCATACATGTCTTTAGTGATTCCTATATATGCTACTCTAACTCTTTTCTTTTCAAGCACTCCCCAAAGGATCTCTCGTGAGACTTTATTATATGCATTTTCCATGTCAATGGAAACTATATGCAAATCTTACTTCTTCTCTTAATATTTCTCTATTAATCTTTTCAAGTGATGAATTACCTTTGTTTTTATACAAAGTTACTAAAGTATTTTTTCTCAATTGGTCAGTCATCTTACCGGTCTTCACAATCTTGTTAAAAAAATCTGTGAACCACATAATACATTTTTTCCTTATGCATTTTCAAGCATTAGTTAGAATATCATCGGGTCCACTCGCTTTACTATTTTTCATCTTTCTCAAAGCATATTTTATCTCTGTCAATCAGATTATCCTGCTATATGTTAATTTTTATCATGTTCGGAGTTACGTAACTCCTCATTGCGAGTTCCTCCCCTACTGATTCATTTAAAAGTTTATGAAAGTATCATTTACATCTATCTGGTATTGTCTTTTCTTCTAATAAGATTTTAACATCTTCGTCTTTAATGTATTTAACCATTCGAATCAAACTCTTTTTTGTTGTTTAATGTTTATGTTCACAGTTTCAGGGATTCGTAAATTAGGTTACAGCGTTACGTCCACCATTAAATGGCGCTTGCTAATTTAATATTTATGGAGTGGTTGCTTAAATACTGATACTTTGTTGCGCTATGCTGCAGGCTGCTGTTTAAGACTGGACCTCTTTGTACTCTTTATTTGCCTTCTGATTTATGTGCGTTCTGGGAATGGAAATATTTAGTGTATCACCGAGACGTTTCACTTTGCAAGTAGGCCTATTAAGATCGAAAATTTTAGTGTATATTTTTTTTCCCACAATATTCATCCATGTATAGCGTTTCTCTTTTTCCTAATTTAATTATTCAGTGGCAGTCGATTAGTTCCTGAGCACATGGAATAGGTTCTTATTTTTTGTTCGTTTTTCTTTCTAATTTCTGTTCTTTGTTGTTTTTTTGTTTTTTGTTTTTATGCTTTTTGACTTTTATTTTTGATTTTTCTTCCTGGGAGTGGTGTTGCAGTGTGCATCGCTGACCCTGTACTTAACAATTTCGACCTTAACTTTATTTTCATGAATTTCATCGCAGTACCCTTATGTAGGAATTATATACCTAAAGACGAACAAAGATGTAAAATATAAACGGACGTGTTTCATTCTGGGTCCTAGTGGCCGAATTTCTTTGGAGAATGGTTCTAAAAGTTGCACTGAAATAGACAACCAGCGAAAAAGTTGCTGATATTAATCGGTTAGTGTTGGTAAAATTGTTAGAAGTCTAAAGCCAGAGTAGGTTTGAAGCTTCATGCTAGGACGAATATTATGGGAGAAGTAAGCAACGGAATAGAAGAAGGTGATTTGCCACGGGGAAGATAGCGACATGTCAAAATTCGAACTCCTTTGCTCGTGATGAGTTAGAGCTATTTCCGATCCATAGGTACTTCCAACATGCTAACAACACGCCCTAGCATAGTCGTAGGAACATTGACATAGTCGTAGGAATTTCTGGCAGGTGGGGTGAGAAAACTCAACCTGGTTGAAGCTACTTCTTTATGTATGGTAGATTTGATAATGCCGATCTAATATTGTCGATGGTTAATAAAGAAAAGGACCTCGTCTTTCATCATCTTGGGTTTCAATATAATGAACCATATAATAGAATCCTCGAAGAACACACTTCAAAATTAAGATGACTTTCGTATGATTTAATGAGGAATAAAATGTGTTGTTATTTTTAAAATCTAGGATGCAAGATGTAACATCGTGATCTACTATGTGCATGTCGTTATGAAAGAAAAGAATGAAATTAATAACCCCTTCCGACTTCTAACTAGAGGTTTACCAGTGTCAACCACCTCTTTAAGGTCTTCAATAGTTAGGGAGGCGCGTCTCTTATCTTCTCTCTTAGTGAGTATGGTACACATTTCTTGTATTGACTGGGGATGTATTGCAGCCGAAGAAATGTATACTAGGCACCGACAGCAAAAGGCTTTCGATCACCCAGATTGAATGAGTCTAGTAATGGCATCCGTCGAGCCGACCATGAAAGGCCTTTGATCATCCAGATTGATTGAGCCAAGTAATGGCATCAGTCGAGCTTATCTTAACTGGTATGACCTTTAACGAATACCACGTCTAAACCTGAAACGAATTCCTCATTTCGAGAAGAAATAAAATCAGAATAAAAAATTTACTTTGTTACCGTATCTTTTTCTGGTTGTGATGAACAAAAACAAATACACTTAAAACACTTAAAAGACGAGTAGTAAAAACAAGTAAAAATGCTTTATCTTCATCTTCTTTTCAAAAAAGAGGATCAGAAGGCAAAGCAATGAAGAGATATGAAAGATGGAACTCTCCTCGAGATGATTGGATCAAAATTAACACTGATGCCAGCAGGAAATCTGAAGATAGTAGCACTGCCATTGGTGGAGTTGCAAGAGGCCAGAATGGTTGCTGGGTTAAATGATGAGTGCGCGCGTCATCCACTCTTTTACCTTTCAACTCCTTCTCCCGAATGGTTTAGGTACAAGGAAGACGTCTTCCCCTTGCTTCCGTTTGAGTAGAATCGTTGGTTGTGAGCAACAAGTGGTAGCTTGTAGGCAAGCTCTTCAAAGAACCCTCATAGGCAACACTTTAGCTATAGCAAACACCCTCAATATGCTCATCTTTGAAGGTTATTAGATTTGATCTTTAATGCGAAATCAAGGAAAACAAAGGCATATTCATAATAAATAAAAACCAAAATTCTATTGAATAAATCATCAAAATCGTAAACTCCATTGTACAAACTGGTTTGAGACTTATTTATGCATGTTCTAAGCTGCCTATGGATATCCTAATTACCTTTGAGATGGATTAGGTTCCATCTCAAAAAAACTAACAAAATTCGGTTGAAAACTGTTTGAAATTTGAATGCAAAACTGAATTTTAAATAAGCTTTATCTTGTCTTCAATTCTTGTCTTCAGATCTGATCATTTGAACCCTTGTGCACGTTTTTGAAGGCTGGAATAAGATGAGACAATTCTTGGGAAGTTCTAGAAAGAAGAGTCCAAGTTAGAGTAGGAAACTCAATTTGACAGCAGAAATTTGCACACCCAATATGAAGGCCTTAGAGTCCGAACTAGCCTTTCATGTCTCATGAAAGTTGTAGATCATTTCGAGAACTTGATTTTAGGCACCTGAATGACTTCATTTGGAGTTCGGACGAAGGAGAGATGCCTTGTCAAAGTTCTAGACAATAAGATGACTTCTTTTGAATTCAAATTCAATCTTCTGGATGCTTATTCTTTATGGACGAATTTGAGGTACTTAGGATGATGATGAGTTGTCTTGAATCTTGAAATTCGAAGTCCAAGTTGGTTTGAATTTGAAATTCAAATTGTGTTTGAATGTGAATTCAAATTGAGTTCAAATCTTGTTCAAATTTGGCAGGTCCTATCTTGAGTTGTTGGAAATGATCTTGACATCAAAATTATGTTTCATTTTCATCCAAGTTAGCTTCAAAATGTCGTGTTTGTTGAATGTTCCCCTAATTAAGATAAACATTCCTTCTATGGGCAAATATTCATTGAGACAAACATTCTCTTTTAGGACAAACAATCCTTGTAAGGGCAAACATTCCTTGAGACAAACATTCCTTGGACCAAAGTTGTCCTAAATATTCCATAGAATATGTCTCTCTTGTCTCATCTTCAAAAACATTCTCTTTGGCTTCCAAAACAGTAACATTCCTTTTATCTCTTTTCAGGAAACATCCCCTTAAAACCAGCTTCTAGACCTCCATTTGGCCTAAATTTTTGCATGGATCATCTTTCCTACATGATAAATACATGAAAGCAAGAATAACACGAAAACAAGACATATATTTGCTTATTTTATTGAAAGACGCCTAAATGCATGAAAAGTGATGCATAGAATGCAACCTAAGACTAAGACAAACTTTGTCTTGCGTTTTGCGCACCTTGGACAACATCATTCCCTCCTTCCTAGAAAATATTTGTCCTTAATCTTAGCATGTAGCTATGAGGGAGAAAGATCCTCAACAATGCAACAAAAATACAAGACACACATGTATGCACAAGTTCATCCTAAGATGTTTAGGGTGAATGAGTAATGCAATGACAAAACATGCACTTAGCAACTCACAAAAGCTGATTTGATCATGCATCTGCAATAAGTAAGTCTTCTTCCTCACATGTTTTGGATGCATTAGGATCTGATTTTCAAATTATAGTTCATAATACACATCATCAAATCCTATAGGAGTCGTATGAGAAGAGGTGTTCAACAGAGGTTTTCTTCTAGTGTGTTTAGGATGTAAAACCAATAAAAGCTCATAGTTACCATGCATTTGATCCTCACACAAGGTCAGCACATGAATGTCATATGATGTATCATGATGTGGTGACAAAAATGGCATGTTTGGAGTTGTGAGAAGTATACTTTGAAGCTTTGATTCCTTTATATTAGATCGGGTACCAAGTGGGACAAACTCCTCTTTTTCATACAAATCAGTTTCATACTCATGAATGAACATAGGATTGTCATATAAAATGTTATTTGAATGTAATTCATGTGTTTCCAATAACATGGAATCATGTTCATCACATTCAAATAAGGAATTGCTCAAAACATGCCATTCATTCTTTTTTAAGTTATCATGCTTAAGTGTACTATCAAACTCACTTGAAAGCTCACTTAAGTCATCACTCAAATCATCATGTATGACATATAGATCAGTATACAATGAATCATCGAAACATGGCAATTCATGAGATAAAATCAGTTTGTATGACATCTTCTTCATTCTTAACATTATCAATGCATTCTAGCTCATCACAAAATGTAGGAGAGTAACATATAATTCATGCAAATCAAAATTGGTTACATGCTAATCAAGCTCAACTACTTCATTATCGTGATTGATGTTCAGTTCATTAGAAGTAGGATTAGATTCATGCAAATTTTCAGTTTCTTTAGCTTGTATGCAAGTAAAATTGATTCACATTCTTTCAAGAGGTGGGTGGTACATTTCGTCAGAACATTTTTGTATTCTTTGTATGATTGGACGAATGTTACTCTACATTGTGAACCAGCAAAACAAAACAACTTGTATAAGAAATGGTTACTAAACAAAATCGAGTAAGGTCTATTCATGGCACATCTAAATTGTGTGTCCTATAACCCTTCAAAACAGCCCGTTTCCACTCACATGCAATAGCTTAAATTACATTTCCATAAGGAACTTATTACACCTAAGTCATAAAACATACATCTTACATACATCCTTTACCCCCACAAGTTACAATCTTTCTCAAGAACAATGTTTACCCAAACATCATCCAACCGTCCCCCTTACATGTCAAAGAAGAGAACTTTGCCACTTTCATCTTAGACAAGCACCAAAAGCTTTGGTAGAAACAAGATCAATTATGACTAGGTAGCTATTTAAGCAAACTAACGCAAGTTTGTAAGGATGAATGTACAATCTAGATGCAATATCCTAAGTGTTAAAGTTTTAACATGAAAGTTCCGTTCTTAGGTCTCAAATACGTCCCAAATGATGAATAAACAAGGAGAGAGTAAGAACAATGGATATTCAAGCCGTAAGGTTTAGATTTTGTCCAAAGTTTGAAGCTCTGGATACAAAATTAGAGTTGCGGTTTTTATACACAATATAACAGAATATATAACTTCTTTTTTGTATTTTTGACATAAAAACAAATGGATATGATGGCAAAAGAGGGATACAAAAATCAGATTCACAAGAATAGGAAAAGATACAAATTTTTCAGTTTTTGCATCAAGGAAGGGGTATGGTTTTTTGACACAAAAAGAGGGCAGAAATATATGTATATATTTTGAATTTCGGAAAGAATATAGGCTTTGGGATGAGGAAAAAAATGTCAACAAGAAAGAAGGCTTGAAAAGAACTGAAAAGAATAAGAAAAGTGCAAGATACGTGGTGAAAAGACTAACATTCGCTCTGATGCCAATTTGATGCGTGCGGAAAGTGTGTGATCCACTCTTCCACCTTCCAACTCCTTTTCCAAAATGGTTTAGGCACAAGGAAGATGTCTTCTCCTTGCTTCTGTTTAAGTAGAAACCGTTGGTTGTAAGCAACACCAATGACTACAAGTGGTAGCTTGTAGGCAAGCTCTTCAAAGAACCCTCCTATGCAGCACTTTAGCAATGGAAAGCATCCTGAATATGCTCATCTTTGAAGGTTACTATGCCTGATTTTTAATTCAAAATCAATGAAAACAAAGGGATGTTCCTAAAGAACAAAAACCGAAATTCTATTAAATAAATCATCAAAATCGTAAACTCCCTGGTACAAATAGGTTTGACACTTATTTATGCATGTTCTAAGCTGCCTGTTGAGAAATATGTTTGGATAATTTTCAAAGTCATGATTTTAAGTGGTGAATACTTAAAAATGTCACACATGGTTTTATATGTGATTAAAAGTTGAAAAAGTTGAAAAGTTGACATCGATCTCTCAGGTTGTTGCACATCGATCGATCTATGTACATAGATCTCTCACATCGATCGATCTATGTAAGGCAGAAAAGTTTAAGACCTTTCTGTGAGACATCGATCTCTAAACTTGAGACACATAGATCGATCGATGTACATCGAACTCTCACTTCGATCGATCGATGTAGGTCCGAGACAAAACCTGAACCTTTCTGTGAGACATCGACCTCTGAAGCTGAGGCACTTCGATCGATCGATGTCTAGGGTTTTTAGAAATAATTTTCTAAAATGTGTTAAAATGATTGTTTTCATTTGTATATGAATTATACATGTTCATTATGTTATTATTACATGTTTTTGGTGATTATTATTGTCTTGTGACTAACGTGCATTGGAAGTTTCTACAACTTACCAAAAAGGGCAAAATTGGTATTTTGAGTTTTGTAGGAACATCACATGATGAAAATATTTCAAGGATGTGTTCTTATCCTATTTATCATGACAAAGGTGATATCATGAGTATTTATGACCATCCGGGTCATTTCTGGAGTTTTCTCACACCAGGGGTATTTTGGTAATTTTACCCCCAAGGGTATTTTTGGTATTTTCACTCAAGGAATCTCTTGAGCATATTATTATCTTCATTCTGGAGCTGTGTTATTATTTTGAAGATAATATGGTGATCTTATATCTTATTATCTCAACCGATGATATTATTGACTATAGCTGGATATGTGACGATTTGAGATGTCACATTCTATTTTTTCTTGAAGACCCTCTTATATATGTTATAAGAGAACATTTATCATCATTATTCAGAGATATTAAAGGTGTCAAAGGTGTGGAAATGATCTCAACATATAAGAAGAAATATTGGAGAATTTCGGTGTTACACGTTGACATAATCTTGTCAATTGTTATCTACTTATTTCTTCTTCAAAAATTTGAGTTGCAACACATATTGGTATGTCCAAAAACGTGAATATGCAGGTGTATATGATGGTGTATTCATTTTGTGAGTTGGAGACAAGTGGACCAACCAAAAAGGAGCTAGTTGGCAAAATTGCCAACTTGGAAATTTCAAATATAGCCAGCGGCTATATACTTTTTCTTGGGTTTTTTTCAGCAGATTTTTTGAAGTCAAATGAAGACTTCACATGTCCTATTATGGTGCTTGAAGTTGGGGATAATTTGGTGGTATTATCCTTTCTTATTTTATTAAGAAAAATCAAAGTTTTTTTTTATAATAAAAGTAAGGTAGCCAACGGCTACTTTGAAGCATTCTTGGGGCTGAATTTTTGATTTGAAAAAGTAAAAGCTCACATGCCTATTCTTGTGCCAAGAAGTTGAGGAATTATCTTCACTTATTATCTATTCTTGCTAAGGATAATTTAAGACAATTCCAAGTCACTTTTTAGTTGAAACTTTCGGCCACATCATTTTGCCAAGGTGGACCACTCATTGTGTTTTATTTTGCCAAGTGTACAAGGCCAACCAATGATGAGAAGACTTTTGGAATTGATGACGAAGATGGTGACGCATGTGCATTCTTATCTTCAAGGCTCAAATCACACTATAAATAGAGGCAATGGTGAAGAAGATGAAACACACTTGAAGCTCACAAGCATTTGTTGAATTGTCTAGCTTTCATCTTCATCTTCTTCTTGTTGTTGTTTTATTCATTGTAGCAAAGGTGTTCTTGTTGTATTGTGGTGAGCTAAAATCCTCTTGAGCTTCATTTGTAAGATTGATTAGCCATCTTTATAAGGTTACATCAATAGGTGTTAGAGGAGGTGCAACTAAGTATTGCTTAGAAGGTGATTATCCAAGTCTTGAGTAGGGTTGGTGTATAACCCAAGGATCAAGCTTGGCTCTTGTTGTAAGGTGTTCATTTCATAGTGAAATCCAAGAAAAGTTGTTCCTTGGGACTGGAGTAGGTCACATTGACCGAACCAGGATAAATCCTCGGTGTTCTTCTCTTGTTTCTTTATTTCTGTTTTCGGCCCGTTTTTTACTATAGTTTTCACCCAACTTCACATAATTTGAAAAAATAGCTAAACATTTTCAAAATTTATGATTTTTGGTGGAGTTATACTTCAGACTGTTAGCTTTCATTTTCAACAAGAATCGCTTGATTTCAGCAAGGGAAAGTTAGTCTTTCAGTCTTTGCAAGATAACTGCTCCAATCTGGCTGCAATCTGACCAGTTTTGAGAAAACTTAAATTCTGTATTTTTCAAGAATTGTTTAAGGTCAGGGCCTTTTGGAAACTTCATCTACACATCCTAAGGAGTGTTTTGATATAAAGATCAACCTTTTTGGTTGAGTATTTAAAGAGAAATACATTTCGCAAAATCAGCAACATGTCCAATTCTGTCCAGATTGACCATCTGAATCGTTTTATTTGTTTGAAAAGCCAAACGATCTTATTTTTGTCTAATTTTTGGACAGAATCTTGTTAACTCACTGAAGTTCAATTCTGGAAATTTTCATAATTTTTGGAGTTGTGTACAATTATTTGTGAATTTTTTAAAAACGGGTTCTGAATCTGAGGTGGTCTCAGATTCTCTTTTCAAAGGGGATTTTAACAAAGGGTTGTAGTGTAATTTCCGCTAACTACTATTCACCCCTCCCCTCTAGTGGTGTTTATTGCAGATGCACGGTCCAACATTTGGTATCAGAGTCAGACCAACACCACTCAAAAGAAGCAAGATTCAACACCATACAAACAATACAAGGCCAAGAAACAACGATTCATTATATACTGCTTGTTTCAAATCCAAGGTACATGCTATGGCTATTGTTTTTCACAAAGGTGAGTTGGAAGGTATGTCTACACAACGCCCTCCTCTTTTTGATGGCAATGATTTTGTTAATTGGAAACTAAGAATGAGGTTATTCTTAATGGCTATAGACATCGATTTATGGTCTATAGTTGAAGATGGGCCGTACATTCCAATGAAAGTTGTACGAGTTAGTGGAGTAACTCAAGAGGTTGAAAAATATAAAAGTGAATGGTCATCGGATGATAAAAAGAAAATGTACATGAATGCTAAAGCTATGCAATTAGTTTTAAATGGACTTACAACTTCTGAAGCAGGATATGTGTCAAATTGCACAAGCGCACACAACATGTGGAAATCACTTGTATTAAAGCATGAAGGTACTAGTGGTGTTAAAGAGTCAAAAATAAACATGCTTATGACTGAATTAGAGACTTTCAAAATGTTGCCGAACGAATCCATAACATCTATGGATATGAGGATTACTAATATTTTCAATGCCCTTGAAGCTTTAGGGAAGTCATTTTCGAACAGTGAAAAGGTTCAAAAGGTGCTACGAAGCCTTCCTACTGAATGGGATCCAAAGGTGACTGCAATCGAGGAGACAAAGTCAATCACTAAGATGGATGAATTGATCGGGTCTCTTAAAGTTTACGAGGTTAAATTAAACCAACGAAAGTCTGAATCGTCTAAGTCATCTGGTAAGTCAATAGCTTTCAAAACAACCGAAACACATGCTAGTAACGATGATAGTAATAGTGATACTGAATTAGACGATGACTTGATATTGATAGCTAGAAAACTTAGAAAGTTTTTCAAACGTCCAAATAGGAATAGACAACGTAATTCCTCCTCTTCTTCTTCTTCTCAACCTAGGAAGAATAACACAAACAAATGGTATAATAAAGAATTAAAGTGTTATGAATACGGTCAAAAAGGACATATTTCATACGACTGTCCCACGAAGAAAATAATAATAATAACAACAATAACAAACAAGCCAAGGACAAGGAGGCTCAAACGACAAAGATAAAGGAGTCTAAGGCAAGAAAAGGGAAACGAGCAATGAAGGTGAGCACATGGAGCGACTCATCTGACTCGGAATCTGAAACTGAGGAAGCTCAAGTCTGCTTTGCATCCAACGAGGTATGTTCTTCTGATAGTGATTCTGATAGTGACATGACATTTGATGAAATGTATGAAGAATTCTTAAGAATGCATGCTCACTGTAAGAGACTCTCTAAAGAAAAGAGGAAACTAGTTGAAGAAAATGACAAGTTGAAGACGTCCAACATGGAATTTTCCGATCAACTAGAATCTCTTAAACAAGAGTCTTCTAATACTCTTGATTCTTTAGAGAATAAAATTGATTCATATAGGAAAGCTGAACAAAAGTTACAAATGGAAAATAAAATGTTGAAATCCAAGTTAGAAAGTTGTGAAAATGAAATAGTGCAACTTAAGTCTTCTAAATTTACTTTAGAAAAAAATGATAGAACAATTTAAATCTGGTGCAAATATGTTAGATACACTTATATCATCACAAAAGTATGGAAATGATAAAACTGGATTGGGATATAAAGAAGAACATGACAAATTAGATAAAAAGACTAAGTTTGTATCATCAACTACGAAACAACCTTATAAAGTTATAAAAACAAATTTTCCTGCTAAATCTTCTTCTACTCCTTCTTTTACTTATTCAAAGAAAAAGATGCAGCATGCACCCATAAAAACACACACGCATAACTATACATCTAGGCCAAACTTTGCATCTAGACAACCTAGAAATTATGCCTATATGTATACAAATGCAACGAGACATAATAAAATGCATTCAACATATTATGAGCCTAAGTATAGGCAACACTCTTATAAGTCTTATAGAAATGCCTATGAACACACTTATACTGCGCCATATAAGAAACAAATTCACATGCCTTATACACATCATAAATCTTGGCCATCTTATAATGATTATCAACCATGGCACAACATGTATAACAATGCATCTTCACTTATGAGGAATAATCATCTATATGCTTATCCTTCTTATTTTAACCATGCTAAAAATGTGCCTAAAAGGTATGTTCAAGTTTGGATACCTAAGGGTTATCTAAACAAGAATGATGCCCCTAACATTCAAGGACCCAAATAAAGGGTACCTAAAACTTTGTCTCCATTATAGGAAAAACGCAAGGAATGCAAGAAGGAGGCAAAGTCAAAGAATCTGAAAACCAAATGGTTTTTAGATAGTGGATGTTCGAGGCATATGATGAGGAACCCCAAACTATTCACGGAAATTGAACATATTAATGGTGGAAAGGTGACATTCGGTGACAACAACACAGGACAAGTTGTTGGAAAAGGAACAATTGGGGACCCTAACACATTTCAAATACGAAATGTGTTATTAGTAAGCAATATATCTTATAATTTAATTAGTATTTCTCAACTTATACATTGTGGTTATAATGTCTCTTTTCTTCCCAATTCTTTGTGATATAATAAATGAAAAAGGAGAAACGGTTTTAAAAGGACATAGAGATGGAAATATTTATACTCTTACCTTAGATAACATGTTAGATTCTAAGATTAAGTGTCTAATATCACATGACTTAGATGTAAATTTATGGCATAGAAGATTAGGCCATATACGAATTTCAACCTTTAAGAAATTGTCTAAGAAGAATTTAATTAGAGGAATGCCTAAGTTAGACTTAAATAATTTTCAAATGTGTGAAACATGTATTAAGGGAAAACACATTAAAGAAACTTTAAAACCGAAACATGAAGTGAGTACTAGTCATGTACTAGAATTGCTTCACTTAGACTTATTTGGTCCAAGTAGGACAAGAAGTCTAGGTGGACACTACTATATGTGTGTCATAGTAGATGATTACTCACGCTACACATGGACATTGTTCTTAACACACAAAGACGATGCTCCATTAGCAATCAAAACCCTTATCAAGCAACTTGAAAATATTTACGAAGAAAATGTCAAAAGAATTAGGAGTGATAGAGGTGGAGAATTTAAAAATAAAGACGTAATCAAATTTTGTGAACTACATGGAATAAAACGTGAATTCTCACCACCTAGAACACCACAACTCATTGGAGTTGTTGAACGTAAAAATAGAACGATTTAAGAAGTTGCTAGGACAATGCTTTGTGAAAATAAATTACCAAAATATTTATGGGTTGAAGCTGTTAGTTGTGCATGCTATATTATAAATAGGCTTACTATTAGAAAGAAATTAAATAAAACGCCTTATGAATTGCTAAACAATAGACAACCTAAAATAGATTATCTTAAAGTATTTGGATGTAAATGTTTTGTGCTAAACACTAAGGATAATCTAGATAAATTTGAACAAAAGTCTATTGAATGCATATTTGTTGGGTATTCAACTAACTCAAGAGCATATAGGTGTTATAATCCTGCATCTAGAAAAATAATTGAATTCATACATGTTAAATTCAATGAAAATGCATGCTTTGAAGTTAGTGATAAACATCAACATAAACAAGAAACAAATGTTGAAAATATGTTTGATGATGATGTATTACTTGAGCCTGTACTTGATCATCTAGAACCAACTCCCCCTGAACAAGACATGCATGGACCCTTAGATGATATAAATGAAGAAACTTTGCAATTGGAAGATAATGTAACTAATGATCCAATTACATATGATAATGTTCACACTAATGAAACATTTGAACAAGATGTGGGTGAACCTAGTCAATCTAGGAATTGGTGGCATCCTAGAGAATTAATCATTGGGGATCCAAGTGTTGGGGTGAGAACACGTAGAAATATAAATCAACTTGAAGGACATAGCTTAATCTCACAATTAGAACCTAAGAACGTAAAGGAAGCCTTAGGTGATATATCTTGGATAGAAGCTATGCATGAGGAATTAAATCAATTCACAAGGAACAATGTGTGGGACTTAGTGCCTAAACCTGAAGACAAGTCTATCATAGGAACTAAATGGGTCTTTAGGAATAAAATGAATGAACAATGAAACATTACAAGAAATAAGGCTAGACTAGTCGCACAAGGTTATAATCAACAAGAACGAATAGATTATGAAGAAACCTTTGCACCCGTTGCACGACTAGAAGCAATTAGATTATTACTTGCGATTGCAAGTCTAAGCAATATTAAGCTCTTCCAAATGGATGTCAAGAGTGCATTCCTGAATGGATACATCCAAGAAGAGGTGTTTGTCAAACAACCCCCTGGATTCGAAGATCCAAAGAATCCTAACCATGTTTACAAGCTTAAGAAAGCTCTATATGGTTTGAAACAAGTTCCAAGAGCTTGGTATAATAGATTTGCAAAATTTCTTATTGCAAATAATTATCAAAGGGGGACCATCGACAACACATTATTTTTAAGAAGAAAAGATAATGACTTGTTAATAGTTCAAATATACGTAGACGATATTATCTTTGGTTCAACCAACCCTACCTTAGTAAAAGACTTCGAAGAGTGTATGAAGTTAGAATTTGAAATGTCAATGGTAGGAGAGTTAAATTATGTCTTAGGACTTCAAATCAAACAAACCCCTCAAGGAATTCATATTAGCCAACTTAAGTATGTCAATGATATGATTAAGAAGTTTGGTTTTGAAGAGTTGAAACCTACAACTACCCCCATGAGTGTTAGTACCAAACTTGATAAGGATGAAAATTGTAAATCTTTTGATGACACACTCTATAGGTCTATGATTGGATCACTGTTATGCTTAACTGCATCAAGACCTGATATTATGTTTAGTGTGTGTATGTGTGCTAGGTTTCAATCTTGTCCTAAGGTATCACATTACAATGCAGTGAAAAAGATCTTTAGATATCTTAAGCATACACCTCACTTAGGATTGTGGTATGATAGAAACGCTAAGTTGGAATTACACGCATATAGTGATGCTGATTATGGTGGTTGCAAATTAGATAGAAAGTCCACTAGCGGTATATGTCAATTCATAGGAACCAACTTGATCTCTTGGTTTTCTAAAAAGCAAGCTAGTGTAGCTCTTTCTACCACTGAAGCCGAGTATATTGCTTTGAGTTTATGTACTACCCAAATACTTTGGCTTAAACAACAACTTACTGATTTTGGCATTAAAATGAAAAAGATTCCAATTTTCTGCGATAGCACAAGTGCAATCAATCTTTTCCGGAATCCGGTGCTTCATTCTAAGGCCAAACACATTGAGGTGCGATACCACTTTCTTCGCGATCATGTTCAAAATGAGGATATAGTGATAAACCATATAAGAACTGATCACCAAATCGCTGACATCTTCACCAAACCCCTTAATCAAGCCACTTTTGAAAACTTACGAGCCAAGTTAGATATGATGACTTACGATACCATTGCGTAGTTCTATCTTTTGCATGATTTGCAAAATAAAGGGGAAGATAGAATAACAACATGATTTTAGTTGGTAAGTCATGGATTTTAAGTTGTAAGTCATGATGAATCATATGATAAGCATAAATTTTGGAGCATATGTTAAGGGGGAGAGTATGAGTTGAGGGGGAGCAACATGCTATTTAAAAGTTGAAAATATTTGGTTATAAATTTTTGGTTATAAGTTGTGACATTAAAATCATGTTAGGTTATTTTGAAAATCATCCAAAAGGGGGAGAATGTTGAGAAATATGTTTGGATAATTTTCAAAGTCATGATTTTAAGTGGTGAATACTTAAAAATGTCACTCATGCTGTTATATGTGATTAAAAGTTGAAAAAAGTTGAAAAGTTGACATCGATCTCTCAGGTTGTTGCACATCGATTGATCTATGTACATAGATCTCTCACATCAATCGATCTATCTAAGGTAGAAAAGTTTAAGACCTTTCTGTGAGACATCGATCTCTAAACTTGAGACACATCGATCGATCGATGTACATCGAACTCTCACTTCGATCGATCGATGTAGGTCAGAGACAAAACCTGAACCGTTCTGTGAGACATCGATCTCTGAAGCTGAAGCACTTCGATCGATCGATGTCTAGGGTTTTTAGAAATAATTTTCTAAAATGTGTTAAAATGATTGTTTTCATTTGTACATGAATTATACATGTTCATTATGTTATTATTACATGTTTTTGGTGATTATTATTGTCTTGTGACTAACGTGCCTTGGAAGTTTCTACAACTTACCAAAAAGGGTAAAATTTGTATTTTGAGTTTTGTAGGAACATCACATGATGAAAATATTTCAAGGATGTGTTCTTATCCTATTTATCATGACAAAGGTGATATCATAAGTATTTATGACCATCCGGGTCATTTCTGGAGTTTTCTCACACCAGGGGTATTTTGGTAATTTTACCCCCAAAGGTGTTTTTGGTATTTTCACTCAAGGAATCTCTTGAGCATATTATTATCTTCATTCTGGAGCTGTGTTATTATTATTTTGAAGATAATATGGTGATCTTATATCTTATTATCTCAACCGATGATATTATTGACTATAGCTGGATATGTGACGATTTGAGATGTCACATTCTATTTTTTCTTGAAGACCCTCTTATATATGTTATAAGAGAACATTTATCATCATTATTCAGAGATATTAAAGGTGTCAAAGGTGTGGAAATGATCTCAACATATAAGAAGAAATATTGGAGAATTTCGGTGTTACACGTTGACATAATCTTGTCAATTGTTATCTACTTATTTCTTCTTCAAAAATTTGAGTTGCTACACATATTGGTATGTCCAAAAAGTGAATATGCAGGTGTATATGATGGTGTATTCATTTTGTGAGTTGGAGACAAGTGGACCAACCAAAAAGGAGCTAGTTGGCAAAATTGTCAACTTGGAAATTTCAAATATAGCCAGCGGCTATATACTTTTTCTTGGGTTTTTTTCAGCAGATTTTTTGAAGTCAAATGAAGACTTCACATGTCCTATTATGGTGCTTGAAGTTGGGGATAATTTGGTGGTATTATCCTTTTTTATTTTATTAAGAAAAATCAAAGTTTTTTTTAATAAAAGTAAGGTAGACAACGGCTACTTTGAAGCATTCTTGGGGGTGAATTTTTGATTTGAAAAAGTAAAAGCTCACATGCCTATTCTTGTGCCAAGAAGTTGAGGAATTATCTTCACTTATTATCAATTCTTGCTAAGGATAATTTAAGACAATTCCAAGTCACTTTTTAGTTGAAACTTTCGGCCACATCATTTTGTCAAGGTGGACCACTCATTGTGTTTTATTTTGCCAAGTGTACAAGGCCAACCAATGATGAGAAGACATTTGGAATTGATGATGAAGATGGTGACGCATGTGCATTCTTATCTTCAAGGCTCAAATCACACTATAAATAGAGGCAATGGTGAAGAAGATGAAACACACTTGAAGCTCACAAGCATTTGTTGAATTGTCTAGCTTTCATCTTCATCTTCTTCTTGTTGTTGTTTTATTCATTGTAGCAAAGGTGTTCTTGTTGTATTGTGGTGAGCTAAAAGCCTCTTGAGCTTCATTTGTAAGATTGATTAGCCATCTTTATAAGGTTACATCAATAGGTGTTAGAGGAGGTGCAACTAAGTGTTGCTTAGAAGGTGATTATCCAAGTCTTGAGTAGGGTTGGTATATAACCCAAGGATCAAGCTTGGCTCTTATTGTAAGGTGTTCATTTCATAGTGAAATCCAAGGAAAGTTGTTCCTTGGGACTGGAGTAGGTCACATTGACCGAACCAGGATAAATCCTCGGTGTTCTTCTCTTGTTTCTTTATTTCTGTTTTCGGCCCGTTTTTTACTACAGTTTTCACCCAACTTCACATAATTTGAAAAAATAGCTAAACATTTTCAAAATTTATGATTTTTGGTGGAGTTATACTTCAGACTGTTAGCTTTCATTTTCAACAAGAATCGCTTGATTTCAGCAAGGGAAAGTTAGTCTTTCAGTCTTTGCAAGATAACTGCTCCAATCTGGCTGCAATCTGACCAGTTTTGAGAAAACTTAAATTCTGTATTTTTCAAGAATTGTTTAAGGTCAGGGCCTTTTGGAAACTTCATCTACACATCCTAGGGAGTGTTTTGATATAAAGATCAACCTTTTTGGTTGAGTATTTAAAGAGAAATACATTTCGCAAAATCAGCAACATGTCCAATTCTGTCCAGATTGACCATCTGAATCGTTTTATTTGTTTGAAAAGCCAAACGATCTTATTTTTGTCTAATTTTTGGACAGAATCTTGTTAACTCACTGAAGTTCAATTCTGGAAATTTTCATAATTTTTGGAGTTGTGTACAATTATTTGTGAATTTTTTAAAAACGGGTTCTGAATCTGAGGTGGTCTCAGATTCTCTTTTCAAAGGGGATTTTAACAAAGGGTTGTAGTGTAATTTCCGCTAACTACTATTCACCCCTCCCCTCTAGTGGTGTTTATTGCAGATGCACGGTCCAACATTTGGTATCAGAGTCAGACCAACACCACTCAAAAGAAGCAAGATTCAACACCGTACAAACAATACAAGGCCAAGAAACAACGATTCATTATATACTGCTTGTCTCAAATCCAAGGTACATGCTATGGCTATTGTTTTTCACAAAGGTGAGTTGGAAGGTATGTCTACACAACGCCCTCCTCTTTTTGATGGCAATAATTTTGTTCATTGGAAACTAAGAATGAGGTTATTCTTAATGGCTATAGACATCGATTTATGGTCTATAGTTGAAGATGGGCCGTACATTCCAATGAAAATTGTACGAGTTAGTGGAGTAACTCAAGAGGTTAAAAAATATAAAAGTGAATGGTCATCGGATGATAAAAAGAAAATGTCCATGAATGCTAAAGCTATGTAATTAGTTTTAAATGGACTTACAACTTCTGAAGCAGGATATGTGTCAAATTGCACAAGCGCACACGACATGTGGAAATCACTTGTATTAAAGCATGAAGGTACTAGTGGTGTTAAAGAGTCAAAAATAAACATGCTTATGACTGAATTAGAGACTTTCAAAATGTTGCCGAACGAATCCATAACATCTATGGATATGAGGATTACTAATATTTTCAATGCCCTTGAAGCTTTAGGGAAGTCATTTTCGAACAGTCAAAAGGTTCAAAAGGTGCTACGAAGCCTTCCTGCTGAATGGGATCCAAAGGTGACTGCAATCGAGGAGACAAAGTCAATCACTAAGATGGATGAATTGATCGGGTCTCTTAAAGTTTACGAGGTTAAATTAAACCAACGAAAGTCTGAATCGTCTAAGTCATCCGGTAAGTCAATAGCTTTCAAAACAACCGAAACACATGCTAGTAACGATGATAGTAATAGTGATACTGAATTAGACGATGACTTGATATTGATAGCTAGAAAACTTAGAAAGTTTTTCAAACGTCCAAATAGGAATAGACAACGTAATTCCTCTTCTTCTTCTTCTCAACCTAGGAAAAATAACATAAACAAATGGTATAATAAAGAATTAAAGTGTTATGAATACGGTCAAAAAGGACATATTTCATACGATTGTCCCACGAAGAAAATAATAATAATAACAACAATAACAAACAAGCCAAGGACAAGGAGGCTCAAACGACAAAGATAAAGGAGTCTAAGGCAAGAAAAGGGAAACGAGCAATGAAGGTGAGCACATGGAGCGACTCATCTGACTCGGAATCTGAAACCGAGGAAGCTCAAGTCTGCTTCGCATCCAACGAGGTATGTTCTTCTGATAGTGATTCTGATAGTGACATGACATTTGATGAAATGTATGAAGAATTCTTAAGAATGCATGCTCACTGTAAGAGACTCTCTAAAGAAAAGAGGAAACTAGTTGAAGAAAATGACAAGTTGAAGACGTCCAACATGGAATTTTCCGATCAACTAGAATCTCTTAAACAAGAGTCTTCTAATACTCTTGATTCTTTAGAGAATAAAATTGATTCATATAGGAAAGCTGAACAAAAGTTACAAATGGAAAATAAAATGTTGAAATCCAAGTTAGAAAGTTGTGAAAATGAAATAGTGCAACTTAAGTCTTCTAAATTTACCTTAGAAAAAAATGACAGAACAATTTAAATCTGGTGCAAATATGTTAGATACACTTATATCATCACAAAAGTATGGAAATGATAAAACTGGATTGGGATATAAAGAAGAAGATGACAAATTAGATAAAAAGACTAAGTTTGTATCATCAACTACGAAACAACCTTATAAAGTTATAAAAACAAATTTGCTTGCTAAATCTTCTTCTACTCCTTCTTCTACTTATTCAAAGAAAAAGATGCAGCATGCACCCATAAAAACACACACGCATAACTATACATCTAGGCCAAACTTTGCATCTAGACAACCTAGAAATTATGCCTATATGTATACAAATGCAACGAGACATAATAAAATGCATTCAACATATTATGAGCCTAAGTATAGGCAACACTCTTATAAGTCTTATAGAAATGCCTATGAACACACTTATACTGTGCCATATAAATTCACATGCCTTATACACATCATAAATCTTGGCCATCTTATAATGATTATCAACCATGGCACAACATGTATAACAATGCATCTTCACTTATGAGGAATAATCATCTATATGCTTATCCTTCTTATTTTAACCATGCTAAAAATGTGCCTAAAAGGTATGTTCAAGTTTGGATACCTAAGGGTTATCTAAACAAGAATGATGCCCCTAACATTCAAGGACCCAAATAAAGGGTACCTAAAACTTTGTCTCCATTATAGGAAAAACGCAAGGAATGCAAGAAGGAGGCAAAGTCAAAGAATCTGAAAACCAAATGGTTTTTAGATAGTGGATGTTCGAGGCATATGACGAGGAACCCCAAACTATTCACGGAACTTGAACATATTAATGGTGGAAAGGTGACATTCGGTGACAACAACACAGGACAAGTTGTTGGAAAAGGAACAATTGGGGACCCTAACTCATTTCAAATACGAAATGTGTTATTAGTAAGCAATATATCTTATAATTTACTTAGTATTTCTCAACTTATACATTGTGGTTATAATGTCTCTTTTCTTCCCAATTCTTGTGATATAATAAATGAAAAAGGAGAAACAGTTTTAAAAGGACATAGAGATGGAAATATTTATACTCTTACCTTAGATAACATGTTAGATTCTAAGGTTAAGTGTCTAATATCACATGACTTAGATGTAAATTTATGGCATAGAAGATTAGGCCATATAGGAATTTCAACCACTAAGAAATTGTCTAAGAAGAATTTAATTAGAGGAATGCCTAAGTTAGACTTAAATAATTTTCAAATGTGTGAAACATGTATTAAGGGAAAACACATTAAAGAAACTTTAAAACCGAAACATGAAGTGAGTACTAGTCATGTACTAGAATTGCTTCACTTAGACTTATTTGGTCCAAGTAGGACAAGAAGTCTAGGTGGACACTATTATATGTGTGTCATAGTAGATGATTACTCACGCTACACATGACATTGTTCTTAACACACAAAGACGATGCTCCATTAGCAATCGAAACCCTTATCAAGCAACTTGAAAACATTTACGAAGAAAATGTCAAAAGAATTAGGAGTGATAGAGGTGGAGAATTTAAAAATAAAGACGTAATCAAATTTTGTGAACTACATGGAATAAAACATGAATTCTCACTACCTAGAACACCACAACTCATTGGAGTTGTTGAACGTAAAAATAGAACGATTTAAGAAGTTGCTAGGACAATGCTTTGTGAAAATAAATTACCAAAATATTTATGGGCTGAAGCTGTTAGTTGTGCATGCTATATTATAAATAGGCTTACTATTAGAAAGAAATTAAATAAAACGCCTTATGAATTGCTAAACAATAGACAACCTAAAATAGATTATCTTAAAGTATTTGGATGTAAATGTTTTGTGCTAAACACTAAGGATAATCTAGATAAATTTGAACAAAAGTCTATTGAATGCATATTTGTTGGGTATTCAACTAACTCAAGAGCATATAGGTGTTATAATCCTGCATCTAGAAAAATAATTGAATTCATACATGTTAAATTCAATGAAAATGCATGCTTTGAAGTTAGTGATAAACATCAACATAAACAAGAAACAAATGTTGAAAATATGTTTGATGATAATGTATTACTTGAGCTTGTACTTAATCATCTAGAACCAACTCCCCTTGAACAAGACATGCATGGATCCTTAGATGATATAAATGAAGAAACTTTGCAATTGGAAGATAATGTAACTAATGATCCAATTACATATGATAATGTTCACACTAATGAAACATTTGAACAAGATGTGGGTGAACCTAGTCAATCTAAGAATTGGTGGCATCCTAGAGAATTAATCATTGGGGATCCAAGTGTTGGGGTGAGAACATGTAGAAATATAAATCAACTTGAAGGACATAGCTTAATCTCACAATTAGAACCTAAGAACGTAAAGGAAGCCTTAGGTGATATATCTTGGATAGAAGCTATGCATGAGGAATTAAATCAATTCACAAGGAACAATGTGTGGGACTTAGTGCCTAAACCTGAAGACAAGTCTATCATAGGAACTAAATGGGTCTTTAGGAATAAAATGAATGAACAATGAAACATTACAAGAAATAAGGCTAGACTAGTCGCACAAGGTTATAATCAACAAGAAGGAATAGATTATGAATAAACCTTTGCACCCGTTGCACGACTAGAAGCAATTAGATTATTACTTGCGATTGCAAGTCTAAGCAATATTAAGCTCTTCCAAATGGATGTCAAGAGTGCATTCTTGAATGGATACATCCAAGAAGAGGTGTTTGTCAAACAACCCCCTGGATTCGAAGAACCAAAGAATCCTAACCATGTTTACAAGCTTAAGAAAGCTCTATATGGTTTGAAACAAGCTCCAAGAGCTTGGTATAATAGATTTGCAAAATTTCTTATTGCAAATAATTATCAAAGGGGGACCATCGACAACACATTATTTTTAAGAAGAAAAGATAATGACTTGTTAATAGTTCAAATATACGTAGACGATATTATCTTTGGTTCAACCAACCCTACCTTAGTAAAAGACTTCGAAGAGTGTATGAAGTTAGAATTTGAAATGTCAATGGTAGGAGAGTTAAATTATGTCTTAGGACTTCAAATCAAACAAACCCCTCAAGGAATTCATATTAGCCAACTTAAGTATGTCAATGATATGATTAAGAAGTTTGGTTTTGAAGAGTTGAAACCTACAACTACCCCCATGAGTGTTAGTACCAAACTTGATAAGGATGAAAATGGTAGACCTTTAGATGACACACTCTATAGGTCTATGATTGGATCACTGTTATGCTTAACTGCATCAAGACCTGATATTATGTTTAGTGTGTGTATGTGTGCTAGGTTTCAATCTTGTCCTAAGGTATCACATTACAATGCAGTGAAAAAGATCTTTAGATATCTTAAGCATACACCTCACTTAGGATTGTGGTATGATAGAAACGCTAAGTTGGAATTACACGCATATAGTGATGCTGATTATGGTGGTTGCAAATTAGATAGAAAGTCCACTAGCGGTACATGTCAATTCATAGGAACCAACTTGATCTCTTGGTTTTCTAAAAAGCAAGCTAGTGTAGCTCTTTCTACCACTGAGCCGAGTATATTGTTTTGAGTTTATGTACTACCCAAATACTTTGGCTTAAACAACAACTTAATGATTTTGACATTAAAATAAAAAAGATTCCAATTTTCTGCGATAGCACAAGTGCAATCAATCTTTCCCGGAATCCGGTGCTTCATTCTAAGACCAAACACATTGAGGTGCGATACCACTTTCTTCGCGATCATGTTCAAAATGAGGATATAGTGATAAACCATATAAGAACTGATCACCAAATCGCTGACATCTTCACCAAACCCCTTAATCAAGCCAGTTTTGAAAACTTACGAGCCAAGTTAGGTATGATGACTTACGATACCATTGCGTAGTTCTATCTTTTGCATGATTTGCAAAATAAAGGGGAAGATAGAATAACAACATGATTTTAGTTGGTAAGTCATGGATTTTAAGTTGTAAGTCATGATGAATCATATGATAAGCATAAATTTTGGAGCATATGTTAAGGGGGAGAGTATGAGTTGAGGGGGAGCAACATGCTATTTAAAAGTTGAAAATATTTGGTTATAAATTTTTGGTTATAAGTTGTGACATTAAAATCATGTTAGGTTATTTTGAAAATCATCCAAAAGGGGGAGAATGTTGAGAAATATGTTTGGATAATTTTCAAAGTCATGATTTTAAGTGGTGAATACTTAAAAATGTCACTCATGCTGTTATATGTGATTAAAATTTGAAAAAAGTTGAACAGTTGACATCGATCTCTCAGGTTGTTGCACATCGATTGATCTATGTACATAGATCTCTCACATCGATCAATCTATCTAAGGCAGAAAAGTTTAAGACCTTTCTGTGAGACATCGATCTCTAAACTTGAGACACATCGATCGATCGATGTACATCGAACTCTCACTTTGATCGATCGATATAGGTCAGAGACAAAACCTGAACCTTTCTGTGAGACATCGATCTCTGAAGCTGAAGCACTTCGATCGATCGATGTCTAGGGTTTTTAGAAATAATTTTCTAAAATGTGTTAAAATGATTGTTTTCATTTGTATATGAATTATACATGTTCATTATGTTATTATTACATATTTTTGGTGATTATTATTGTCTTGTGACTAACGTGCCTTGAAAGTTTCTACAACTAACCAAAAAGGGCAAAATTGGTATTTTGAGTTTTGTAGGAACATCACATGATGAAAATATTTCAAGGATGTGTTCTTATCCTATTTATCATGACAAAGGTGATATCATAAGTATTTATGACCATCCGGGTCATTTCTGGAGTTTTCTCACACCAGGGGTATTTTGGTAATTTTACCCCCAAGGGTATTTTTGGTATTTTCACTCAAGGAATCTCTTGAGCATATTATTATCTTCATTATGGAGTTGTGTTATTATTATTTTGAAGATAATATGGTGATCTTATATCTTATTATCTCAACTGATGATATTATTGACTATAGATGGATATGTGACGATTTGAGATGTCACATTCTATTTTTTCTTGAAGACCCTCTTATATATGTTATAAGAGAACATTTATCATCATTATTCAGAGATATTAAAGGTGTCAAAGGTGTGGAAATGATCTCAACATATAAGAAGAAATATTGGAGAATTTCGATGTTACACGTTGACATAATCTTGTCAATTGTTATCTACTTATTTCTTCTTCAAAAATTTGAGTTTCTACACATATTGGTATGTCCAAAAACGTGAATATGCAGGTGTATATGATGGTGTATTCATTTTGTGAGTTGGAGACAAGTGGACCAACCAAAAAGGAGCTAGTTGGCAAAATTGCCAACTTGGAAATTTCAAATATAGCCAGCGGCTATATACTTTTTCTTGGGTTTTTTTTCAGCAGATTTTTTGAAGTCAAATGAAGACTTCACATGTCCTATTATGGTGCTTGAAGTTGGGGATAATTTGGTGGTATTATCCTTTCTTATTTTATTAAGAAAAATCAAAGTTTTTTTTTAATAAAAGTAAGGTAGCCAACGACTACTTTGAAGCATTCTTGGAGCTGAATTTTTGATTTGAAAAAGTAAAAGCTCACATGCCTGTTCTTGTGCCAAGAAGTTGAGGAATTATCTTCTCTTATTATCTATTCTTGCTAAAGATAATTCAAGACAATTCCAAGTCACTTTTTAGTTGAAACTTTCAGCCACATCATTTTCCCAAGGTGGACCAATCATTGTGTTTTATTTTGCCAAGTGTACAAGGCCAACCAATGATGAGAACACATTTGGAATTGATGATGAAGATGATGACACATGTGCATTCTTATCTTCAAGGCTCAAATCACACTATAAATAGAGGCAATGGTGAAGAAGATGAAACACACTTGAAGCTCACAAGCATTTGTTGAATTGTCTAGCTTTCATCTTCATCTTCTTGTTGTTGTTGTTTTATTCATTGTAGCAAAGGTGTTCTTGTTGTATTGTGGTGAGCTACAAGCCTCTTGAGCTTCATTTGTAAGATTGATTAGCCATCTTTATAAGGCTACATCAATAGGTGTTAGAGGAGGTGCAACTAAGTGTTGCTTAGAAGGTGATTATCCAAGTCTTGAGTAGGGTTGGTGTATAACCCAAGGATCAAGCTTGGCTCTTGTTGCAAGGTGTTCATTTCATATTGAAATCCAAGGAAAGGTGTTCCTTGGGACTGGAGTAGGTCACATTGACCGAACCAGGATATATCCTCGGTGTTCTTCTCTTGTTTCTTTATTTCTGTTTTCTGCCCGTTTTTTACTACAGTTTTCACCCAATTTCACATAATTTGAAAAAATAGCTAAACATTTTCAAAATTTGTGATTTTTGGTGGAGTTATACTTCAGACTGTTAGCTTTCATTTTCAACAAGAATCGTTTGATTTGAGCAAGGGAAAGTTAGTCTTTCAGTCTTTGCAAGATAACTGCTCCAATCTGGCTGCAATCTGACCAGTTTTGAGAAAACTTAAATTCTGTATTTTTCAAGAATTGTTTAAGGTCAGGACCTTTTGGAAACTTCATATAAACATCCTAAAGAGTGTTTTGATATAAAGATCAACTTTTTTGGTTGAGTATTTAAAGAGAAATACGTTTTGCAAAATCAGCAACATTCTGTCCAATTCTGTCCAGATTGACCATCTGAATCTTTTTATTTGTTTGAAAAGTCAAACGATCTTATTTTTGTCTGATTTTTGGACAGAGTCTTTTTAACTCATTGAAGTTCAATTATGGAAAGTTTCATAATTTTTGGAGTTGTGTACAATTATTTGTGAATTTTTTAAAAACGGGTTCTGAATCTGAGGTAGTCTCAGATTCTGTTTTCAAAGGGGATTTTAACAAAGGGTTGTAGTGTAATTTCCGCTAACCACTATTCACCTCCCTCTAGTGGTGTTTATTACAGGTGCACGGTCCAACACTGCCTATGGACGTCCTAATCACCTTTGAGATGGATTAGGTTCCATCTCAAAACAACTAACAAAATTCGGTTGGAAACTGTTGAAATTCGAATGCAAAACTGAATTTTAAATTAGCTTTATCTTGTCTTCAATTCTTGTCTTCAGATCTGATCATTTGAACCCTTCTGCACATTTTTGAAGGTTGGAATAAGATGGTATAAGTCTTGGGAAGTTCAAGAAAGACGAGTCCAAGTTGAAGTAGGAAACTCAATTTGACAGCAGAAACTTGCACGCCCAATATGAATGCCTTAGAGTCTGAACTAGCCTTATGTGTCTTCATGAAAGTTTTAGATCTTTTTGAGAACTGAATGTTAGGCACCTGAATGACTTCATTTGGAGTTTGGACAAAGGAGATATGCCTCGTCAAATTTCTAGCCAATAAGATGACTTCCTTCTTTTGAATTCAAATTCAATCTTGTAGATTTTTATGTTGAGAAACAGAGATTTGAGTGATTTGAAAATACATGATTTAAATGTTACGTGGTTACAAAAAGAATGAGTTAAGTGTTACTTGACATATGTACGTGATAAATATGCTTTATATGCTTATATATATTATTGTCGTACTAACGTGCAATGAAGCAAGCTTACATCATATGTCAAACATTTGTTGTCTTTATACTATTTTCAGGTGTCATGATTAATGACCTTAACTAGTTCATTAAGTGAAGTGCTCAAGGAGATGAACTAACTAGTTCATTAAATGAAGAGCTTTATGGAGATATATTTGAAGAGAACTACTTGGCAAAAAACTTGATATGGAAAGTCCTCTCTTCACACATATACACATGCTACACACACACACAGAGATATATATATATATATATATATATATATATATATATATATATATATATTACTTACTTTTTTTATAGCGACGAAATATACGTTTCTATCCCGACGTTCCATCGACACGTCATACACTTCATAAACGTATATCGATGTCACACCACCATATACACATCATATTTGTGAGTATATATAGGTCTCGTATCATACTTTACAGTCATCTTGTTATGAAAATTATATCGACATGTCACGAGTCTATAAACCAAAAATTGTCGGATCGGGTGACTACCGAACCATCACTGGCATGTCAGATACTTACCATATAAAGATATCCAGCCTATATACACTCCAAAAGCATAGAAATTTCATGCACCATATGCCACATGTCAAAATCAGCCTCAAATTCATACCATGTTTACACACATCAATCACCCACAATTTAGCTTGATTTGTTGAAAATTCAAACTTGAATATTTTTGTCACATGGGGCATTTTTTACCTCAGCCATAGGAGCTGAAAATACACTATATTTTATGTATATTATGTGTGACATAAGATATATTACATGTCTAAGAAGTTTGAGATTACTTGGAGAAAAATCGCGTAATCGACGAAAGTTGAAAATTTGGATTTCTACAGTTACTATGCTTGGAACGTTTTGGTCATGGTGTAATATGTATCTAGACACTTTTTACACATCCAAGACATATTAGAGTATTCTAGAAAAATCAATTAAGGGTTGATGTAAATTTACCCTTTGTGTAAAGATTATACATCATTATTTGACAAAGTTTACAAAAGTAATTTCAGCACATGGTGTTGATGATGTACATGCGTATTACACATCATTTGGAGCCTAGGTGGAGCTTGTTTGGAAATTTGATTGGTATAGGATAAGTCACATGTGATTGGTGACATTGAAGAAGACAAGACACCCACGGAAAGATTTCAAAATTATACAAAGTGCTGAAGTTTTCAGCACATGTCTTGTTGGCCGATTTTATGCCCTCATTTTGCTCCAATTTTCTTCCAAAATTGAGGGGCAATCACATCTTGATTAATTGATAATTAACATGTGTGAACATAAGCATGTGTTTCAGATTTTTTGGTTGAATATCCAGCTAATTTTTTAAAGTGCCAAGGTGGAAAATGATGGCCTATCATAAAGTGATAACTAGGCAAAGACACGTTGTTCGTCCAATCATATTTCCCAAGTAAGCAAGGGTGTGTCACCATATTATACAAGGCAATCTTCCAACGCATTCAAGACAATTTTTTCAACGGGAGAGCTCAGCCTAGGCATCCACGCCATCTATAAAAGGAGGCAAGATGATTCAAGACAAAACGAAGCCAAAGTTCATATTCTATCAAGATCAAGCAAGACTATTCTCTTCTTCTCTTATTCTTTTCTCTTGCTCTTAGCCTCAAGCCTATCATTCTTATCTTCCATATATTATATAGTCTTTGATTATACCACCCACATAAGTTCATTTCTTGTACAAGGTTGATCAAGGTGTGATCATACCTTCATTTGTTCGGTGGTGGTGTTCGTGTTGTTGTTTTTGTTTGTTTGTTGTAAAGAGTGGAGTTGGTGTTAAACTCCAGTCACCCTTGTATCAAGGTGTTATTTGTGTTTATTGAAAGACACCTATATGAAGGAAAAGTGATGCATGGAATGCAACCTAAGGCTAAGACAAACTTTGTCTTGCATTTTGCACACCTTGTATGCACACGTTCATCCTAAGATGTTTAGGGTGAATGAGTAATGCAATGACAAAGCATGCGCTAAGAAACTCACAAAAGCTGATTTGATCATGCATCCGCAATAAGTAAGTCCTCTTCTTCACATTTTTCGGATGCATTGGGATCTGATTTTCAAATTATAGGTCATAATACGCATCACCAAATCCTATAGGGGCCACATGACAAGAGGTGTACAACAGAGGTTTTCTTCTAGTATGTGTAGGATGTATGATCCTCACACAAGGTCAACACATGAATGTTATATGATGTATCATGATGTCGTGACAAAAATGGCGTGTTTGGAGTTGTGAGAAGTATACTTTGAAGCTTTGATTCCTTTAAATCGGATCGGGTACCAAGTTGGATAAACCCCTCTTATTTATACAAATTAGTTTCATACTCATGAACGAACATAGGATTGTCATATGCAATGTTATTTGAATGTAATTCATGTGTTTCAAATAACGTGGAATCATGTTCATCACATTCAAATAATGACTTGCTCAAAACATATCATTCATTCTTTTCTAAGTTATCATGCTTAAGTGCACGATCAAACTCACTTGAAAGCTCACTTAAGTCATCACTCAGATCATCATGTATGCCATATATATCAGTATACAATGAATCATTGAAACATGGCAATTCATGAGATAAATCAATTTGTATGGCATCTACTTCATTTTTAACATTATCAATGCATTCTAGCTCATCACAAAAGGTAGGAGAGTAACATGTAATTCATGCAAATCAGAATTGGTTACATGCAAATCAAGCTCAACTACTTCATTATTGTCATTGACGTTCAGTTCATTAGAAGCAGGGTTAGATTCATACAAATTTTTAGTTTCTTTAGCTTGCAATGCAAGAAAAATTGATTCACATTCTTTCAAGAGGTGGTACGTTTTGTCAGAACATTTTTGCATCCTGTGTATGATTAGACGAATGTTACTCCACATTATGAACCTGCAAAACAAAACAACTTGTGCAAGAAATGGTTAGTAAACAAAATCAATTCGAGTTTGAAAGTGTTGGTTATCTCACTTCCTCTCTTTTCCTCACTCACTCAACTTTGTTCCTTGACCAATCGCGGACTAAGAACAACCAAAGAGAGCTACAAATGAGAGGTGTATGCCAATCTTTCTTCAACACAATCTGTTTTGCACTATTTTGCACATTTTTGCTTCAAACTATTTTGATCAGGTTATTGTACCAAAACAGGTCAGTATACTACTTATATCACTTCCAAATGATGTCAAAAACTTATCCAAACAGTACCAAAATATGAGGGAAACTGAGCACACTAATAGATCACAATGTGTACTCCTTTGCACCAAACGAGTACAAATACTCCTCAACTCTTTCTTGAATCAAACCAGGCCTGTCCAACATTTAAATCACCTTAAAATATTATGAAAAACAAGTCCAAACAGTTCCAGAAGTGGCAAAAACCGAGAACACCAAAACAGCATTGTTTTGCACATAATTTGCACCAAAATTGTACCGAGTCACACCAAAACAGATTCAATTGAGAGCGACACTAACTTGAACGACTCAACTAGGATTCTAAGAAGTAATGAGACCAAAATGATGTAGAGGCTAAACCAAAGAAGAACAAGGGATTGCCGCGAGCAATCTTTAGTCAACTTTGATGCTAAGCACTTAAGATCACAATTTGGCTCAAAGCATGAAATAATCAAACATTCAAGTGTGTAATCAGTATATGACATTCAGTATAGGGTGCGGGATAGGTAGGGTAAGGCCAGAATTCTCAAGGTTTTTGCAAGGTACACAAAATAGTCAAAATTGCACAAATGATAGCAAACTTTGTCACACGTTTTCCTCCACTTCTTTTCTCACTTTTCTTTTGTTTTTCTTGGCCCTTTTCTTTCTTTTCTTACTTTTTTTAATGTGAGCAAATTCCAGATTTTTTTGACCAGGGGTAAAATAGTAATTTTACACTTTTGCCCTACGAATTTCGTTTTTGGGTAGAATAGTGCAATAACCTTGAATTGCAGTGTGCTACCTTTAATTGCAGTAAAATAACCTTGGAAGTGAGGGAAATTGAGGTTGGACGTAATTAGGGTTATGGTTAGGTTAGGGTTTTTCAATTTCGAGGATTTTTGCTGATTTGGGGTCTTTGTGGAAATGGAGTTTTGGGAATTGAAAATTTGATGGTATATATAGGATATTCAGGTTGGTAATTGAAAATATGTGTGGTCAATTTGGGCAGTGGTATGGTCTTAGGAGAGAATCGAACAAAGTTCAAATTCTAGAGTATTGTTTTTTTTTTTGAATGAGTTGAGAACTTTTAATTCTGACTTTGATTGGCGAAATTGGTTTAGGGCTTTTGTTGAGGGATCAAATGAGAATGTTTATGGTCAGGTTTGATGATTGTAGGGCTGAATTGATGGTGTCTTTGGCCGAGGAGTGTAATAGCGCAGTTAAGGTTTTCTTTGGCAAATCTGGTTTGTGTAGTGCAATGATCAACACTTGAACAGCAAAATCAATGCATGAATTCAGTCACAAAATGAAATTTAAGACACACAATAGCACAACCAACCAAAATCTTTGGTAGCAACAAGATCAATTATGACTAGGTGGCTATTTAAGCAAAGTAACGCAAGTTTGTAAGGTTGAATGTTCAATCTAGATGCAATATCCTAAGTGTTCAAATTTGCACATGAAATTTCAGTTATTTAGTCTCAAATACGTCCTAAATGATGAATAAACAAGGAGAGAATAAGAACAATGGATATTCAAGCAGTAAGGTTTAGATTTTGTCCAAAGTTTGAAGCTTTGGAGACAAAATGAGAGTTGCGGTTTTTATACAAAAAAAAACAAAAAATATAACTTCTTTTTTTTGTATTTTTGACATTTAAACGAATGGATATGATGGCAAAAGAGGGATACAAAAATCAGATTCACAAGAATAGGAAAAGACACAAAATTTTTAGTTTTTGCACCAAGGAAGGGGTACGGTTTTTCGAACACAAAAAGAGGGCAGAAATATATATATATATATATATATATATATATATATATATATATATATTTGGACAGAATATAGGTTGGGGATGAGGAAAAAAAAGTCACAAAGAAAGCAGGCCTGGAAAGAATTGAAAAGAATAAGAAAAGTGCAAGATATATAGTGAAAAGAGTAACCTTCGCTCTGATACCAATTTGATGCATGCAGAAAGCGCGTGATCCACTCTTTCACCTTGTGGATCCTTCTCCCAAATGGTTTAGGCATAAGAAAGATGTCTTCCCCTTGCTTTCCATTTGAGTAGAAGCCGTTGGTTGTGAGCAACACCAATGACTACAAGTAGTAGCTTGTAGGCAAGCTCTTCAAAGAACCCTCCTAGGCATCACTCCAGATGTGGAAAACACCGTCAATATGCTCATCTTCAAAGGTTATCAGGCCTTATTTTTAATGAAAATCAAGGAAAACAAAGACATGTTCATAAGGAACAAAAACAGAAATTCTATTGAATAAATCATCAAAATCGTAAACTCCCTTGTAAAAACTGGTTTGAGACTTAATTATGCATGTTATAAGCTTCCTATGGACGTCCTAATTACCTTTGAGATGGATTAGGTTCCATTTCAAAACAACTAACAAAATTCGGTTGGAAACTGTTTGAAATTTGAATGCAAAACTGAATTTTAAATGCGCTTTATGTTGTCTTCAATTCTTCTTCTTCTTCTTCTTCTGCACTCATGGCTTTAATTACCATGTTGTAATTTCAGAGTTATGGAGTATGAGTGTAAGAAAGTGTTTAAAGATCATTTGGGAGAGCACACATTGTCTGATTTGTAAGAACAATTATAAAATAGAAGGATATAATTGTAGGCTGAATATTTTAAAAAAAAATCTCAGCCTTCAGTTCTTAATAGCAGAATTTGCGTTGGAAATGTACAAGTGTTTGTCTTTTATAAGGCTTGGAAAAGGTAAGACACCTCAACCCACCAACGGCTATATTCTTATTTACAATTGTTTATTGGTCAACTGAGCTAGTGGATGTATGTAGAGTATATTCATATAAATACTTTTGTTGCACTGTGCTCTGTTTTATTTCTCAGTTGATGTCTCCGAGGTTTTTCATTTGTTTAAGTATTTTAGCTTGGCGGTGGCTATCTCTGTTGCTGCTGTTATTGTTTTGATCACCGTAGTAGTTGGTCCACTTGTTTATGCCTTCACCTCGTCTCCTCAGCTTGGCATCCTTTCTTGTTAGTGACTTCACTTCGTCACCTCAGCTTCGACATTCTTTTCTTTAGCTCAGATACTTCATTACCTCGGTATTTCCTCATTTCAGCTTACCTCGGCACTTCTTCATTTGGCTTGGGACTCTGTCTACATTCAAACAATTTTCACCTTGGTGCTTTACCTCAGTATTGCATCGTTTCACTTGGGCACTGCTTTGTCACCTCAACACTGCATGTTTTAGCTCAGCACTTCTTCTCAGCTCAAGTTCTTCTGACCTCACCTCTGCTAGACACCTCGGTTCGATACTTCTTCTACTTCTGCCTTACTTCCGGTTGACACCTCAACTCGGCACTCCTTAGATCTTTCTGGTCTTTGATCCTTTCCTCGGTATAGCACCTTGGCTCGGTACTCCTTCCTTTACTTTAGCTAGGTACCTCAGCTCGGCTAGTTACTTATGTTCAATCCAGCTAGATACCTCAGCTCAGCATGGTCACTTTGTATATTTCTGCAGACTCCTTCTTCAACACTCCCTCTCAAGCTTGGTGTATTTATACAGCCAAGATTGATAGTGTCTGCAGCACTTCATTCTACAATCTCCCTCAAGCTTGGTGTATTTATGAATACAACCAAGCTTGACTTCTTCTTGGTCTGCTTCCAACCGTGGTCGGCTAGAAGCTTCCAATGAGTTCTTGAAAAAACTCAAAGACAAAAAACTTGGAAATATTTATTAGTACAATTATGCACGCATCATTATCTTACGACTTTATATGTAAATGTTTATCGTGATTTAGGGCAACATAAATGTAATTCATTTAAGTAGCACATATTTATCATAATAATGCACTGAGGTATTGTATGTCAGCGTATGCACATAACATTTTTAAGTTTATTTATATAGGATGTACTGATTTTTAGGTCAGCACAGACGTGGGTATTCTTATTTTTAAGCTGGCACATATTCTAAATTCATTAAGTAATACATGGGTTCATAAGTTCTAGTTGTGAATTTATTTAGATGCATGATTTTTGATTTGATGCGCAGTTTTGAAAAACAAGTGGTCTATTAGATGAATGTGTATTTCAGCTCAACACAGCATCTTACTTTATTTAATTCATTACACAGATATCACAGAGTTACTGTAACTATGGTGATCCTACTCATTCCAGCTTAGTTTAGCATATTTGAGAGCAATTATAATATCAGAGTGTGAGTAGATTCATGGTTTATTTTTTAATGGATGTATGCGAGGAAATAGAGTATTAGGAATAATTGAACTTTGCAACTATAAAAGCAACGATATTTAGAGCGAGTTTACCTTCCTAAGAAATTAATTGAATATACCTGATTCCATGGGTGAAAGGTTTTGTCAGCAGTTTGTATACCTATTTTCGGCTCAGCTCGGTCAAGTAATTACAGTAGTTTGGCTGAGCTGAGCATTGCATTAGCTATGCTTGGCATTTATAGCACGGTATTTTCCAGCGTGGAATGGTTCAGCAGCCTGTATTTCTTGGAAATGCAAAACAAACACACACACACACACACACACATATATATATATATTGTATGTATGTATGTATGTATGTATGTATGTATGTATGTATGTATGTATGTATGTATTGTATGTATTGTGTTTAAAAAATTACATTGTTAAGTGTGTAAGCGGACAAGTGGGCCGGCTATGATTAAGACAAGTCACTACCACTTGTGCCATCACATCACGTTTTTTCTTCTCTCTCTCCTCTGTACTTATCTTCTTCCCCTTTTTATATTCAAATTTCAGAAGATGGAGGAAGAGAAAAAATGAGAGAGAGAAGGGTAGAGGAAAAATATTTTGAGATTCAATAGCATAGTCCTTTGATGCAGTCGTAAGTTCAAAATAACAAAGCCTTCGATGGTAGAAGTATGTGTTCAAAAATAAAACAACCTTTAAAAATGGTGTTTTCGTAATTCAAGAAGATTTCGGCATCATAAGCCAAGGCTCTTCAGGCCAAGTCAAGTGAAACTGATTTCTGTACTATGGCAAAGGCTCTATGGATGGCCTCACAAGAAGATTCAGCTCTGCAGCCAAGGCCTTCTGGCCTAATGAAGAAATGGTACTTTGGCTTTTGAAGGCATAAAGTCCATTGTTAGTATAACGACCTCAGCTCAATAGCTTTGGAAGAGTTTGGAGACGACCTCAGTACTATGACTTTGGAAGAGTTTGGGAAAAAATGGCACTTTCGTCCAATCTTTGTTTTTAAGATTCTTGAAGAGATTACACATCAGCCGTCCTCAAGAAACTGCTTATATGTAAAAGTTTTTAGAAATGGTGCATAGGCCGACTTCGAGGTAAAATGTATGTATACAAAGTTTTTCAGAAACTATGGCATTTAGGCCAATCTCTGAAGAATAGAAAATCAAGCTTGTTTCTGGATAACGAGTTGATTAAGGCACTGTGACCTTTGTTTAAGATTTAGCCCTTGCGTCTAAGGCTCTTATTGCCTGTTATAAACAGAAGATTAAAATATGAAACTAAGGCTCTTCAAAACCAATTTAAAGAAGAGAAGATTTTGGACATGCCAAGGCTTTTCAAAGCCAGTTCAGTAGAGTTTCAGGAAAAATATTTACAAGTTTTAAAAAAAACATTTGCAACAGTCAGCTGAGAAGAAGACCATCCAAATAGTTGCTGCTGGAGAAACTTGAACATGTTCCTACCAAGCAACAGAGGTGGTTGAATGCCTTTTCCTTATTCAAAAGCTTCAGTGCACCAATCAAGAAATATAATTTATAAGATCTGAGACTTTAAAGTTGTAGGACCTTCATAGCATCACTAGAAGGGGGTGAGTTCAGAAAAAATTGGTTTTTAAGACTTTTTGAACCAAATTACTCACTTCTGAAAACAGTTTCTGTTTTCATATCCTGATTTGATTTATCTAAATGATCTAGTTGTAGACCTCCAAAATAATGAAATTTGGTTAAGCTGTACTCTCAGATGTTATTATTAACTCATAAAAATTTCAAATTACTATTTCAAGCCTAACCCCTTGAAAATACATTTTTGGTCAGATTGCGTCAATTTGCCACAAACTGTACTCCGAAATGAAAAATTTATTTCTATTAATTGGAAACTCTAAATGACTTGAAGCTTTTATGGTTTAATCCTCAAGATGTTTATTTTAATGGGTTGAAAAGTTTTTAGAAATTCCCTTGGGAATTCTGTCAACCACGTTGATGTTCTCAACCTTTGGAAATGTGAGAATCAGATTGCTTTAGTCTCAGAACTATTAACGTTTTATTAACTTATACTTATCCAAATGAGGTGAAACTTGTCAAATGAAAACTAGGACGTGTGGCTATGTTTATACAAAAGTTTATGATTTTTGAAAATTATTTGCTATTTTTACTGTTGCAATGAAATCAATGCAAAAAACTAGAAACTGAAAGTAAAATGTTGAAAAGTAAGAACACCAAGAATTTTTATACTGGTTCGGTTAAAAAAACCTACTCCAGTCTTCGAGGACACCTTCTTCGGTTATCACTAAACACAAAAACACCTTACCACAAGGGAGACTAGTGTTAAACACTAACTCCACCCTTTTACAATCAACAAACCAATCACGAACACCACCATCGATCGAATGAAGGTTTGATTACACCTTGATCAACCTTTTACAAGAAATCAACGTGTATATATGGTATAATCAAAGCCTATATAATATGTGGAATATATGAATGATAGGCTTGAGACTAAGAAGAAGAGAAAGAAAGGAAGAAGAAGAGAGTGGTCTTGCTTTTTGCATTCGTAAGAATATCAATTGTTGCATAGCCTTGTCTTGCACATCTTCTTCTTTTTACAGCATCATGGCCGCCCCCTAGGGTTCTCTTCCTCCTTGAGAATTGTCTTCAATGCCCTTGAAAGATTGCCTTGTGTAAAAGATGACACAACCTTGCTTACTTGGTGCAATATGATTGGAGGGATGACTTGTCTTTGCCTAGTTGTCACTTGTTGATTGGCCATCATTAGTCCACCTTGGCACCCTTTAAATGAGCTGTAAATTCTTCAAAAAAACCTGAGACATGTGCTCAAAATCAAGGTGAATAATTACCATATAATCACAATTTAATCTCCTTCAATTTTGGAACACAATTGAAGACAAGGACATGGTAAAATCGGCCATAACACAAAACATGTGCTAAAATTTTCAGCATGTGCTTCTTTTGAATTCTTTCCATATGTGTAGCCCTCTTCAATGTCACCAATCTTGTGGCATGCCTTCGCCAATTAAAGTGCCAAATAAGCTCCACCTAGGCTTCAAAAATACTGAGCATGGCGTGTAATAGGAGGCTGCATGTGCTGAAATTTTCTTCTGGTAAGCTTTGTCAAATAATGCATAATATTCACACATATGGTAAATTATAATCAGCCTTAATTTGAATTTTCTAAAACACTTTAATATGTCTTGAATGTGTAAAAAGTGTCTAGATACATGTTACATCTATGCCAAAAACGTTCCATGTGTGTAAGTTCATTGAAAACCGAATTTTCGACTTTCGTCGATTACGCGATTTTTCTCCGATTAATTTCAAACTTCTTACACATGTAATATATATTATGTCACACATAATATACATAAAATGAGGTGTATATTCAGCACCAACGCTGAGTAGAAAAACGCCTCATGTGACAAAATAGGCTTAAGTTTGAATTCTCCACAATTCTAGACTAAATTATGGGTGATTTGTGTGTGCCAACATGGTATAACTTTGTTGCTGATTGTACCATGTGGATCAAGAAATTTATGAGTAATTTTGATGTATATAGGCTGGCCATCTTTGTATGGCAATTACGTGATATGTCAGTGAAGTTTCGGTAGTCACCTGATACGACAATTTTCGGTTTATGACCTTGTAACATGTTATAATTTTGACGTCACCATGACTTATAACATATGATATAAGACCTGAATATACTCATAAATATGAGGTGCATATAGTGTTGTGACGTCGACGTACGTTTATAATAATGTGACGTGCCGGTAATACGTCGGAATATAAGTATATAGTGCCTTTTTAAGAAAATATAGATATATACTATATATGTAAATGGCGTGTGAAATGAATTGGATGAGGAGACTTTCCATTTCAAATTTGTTACCATATAGCTCTTTCCAAATGCGTCTTCATTTAATGAACTAGTTAGTTCATTAACTTAAACACTTCACTTAATGAACTAGTTTAGTTGATTAATTAGTCACCTGAAAATATATAAAGACAACAAATGTTTGTCATATGATGTAAGCTTTAACGCTTCATGGCTTGTTAGTACGGCAACATTATATATAAAATGTAAAGCACTTTATCACATAATATATCAAGTAAGATTTATTCATGCACTTCGCAAGTACGTAACATTTAAATCATGCATTTGTAAATCACTCAAACCTTTTTCTCAACAAAAGTCTCGAAAGATTCAGCTAGGCAGCCAAGGTTCTTCATAATCCGTGAATATTTCAGCTCGGTGGCTAAGGCTCTCCTCAGCCTGTTTGAAAACAAGGTTTAGAAAACATGTTTGAAGGTTTCAGCACAAATGCTAAGGCCCTTGTCAGCCTTCTAGAAAACAGAATTTTTGTAGAAGTGTGTATTGAAGATTTTAGCTCAAGGCTAAGGTCCTTCATAGCCTATTAACAAAGATTTGAAATTTAACGATTTCAACCTGTTATAAATAAAAGATTTTAAAATTGTGTGGTTGAAGATTTCAGTACGAGGCCATGGCCCTTTATAGCCTGTAAAACGATTTTAAAAACAATGTATGCAGATGAAGATCTCTGCCTACGGCAATGGTTCTTCATAGCCCAGAGAAATACATTTTTAAAAAAAAGTAAGACGAAGAGTGAAGAGTTTTGAAGAAAGTGTTTTAGCATAAAGCTCAGCCAGGTGAGTTTTTCTAAAAACAGCTTTCAACAGAGGAGAAAATATTTGGCCAGACGTATTCTCTTCACAGCTTCTTCTTCTTCTTCTTCTTCTTCTCTTCTTCTTCTTCTTCTTTTCTTCTTTTCTTTCTTCTTCTTTCTTCTTCTTCTTCTTCTTCTTCTCTTCTCTTCTTCTTCTTCTTCTTCTTCTTCTACACTCATGCTCTGATACCATGTTAGAATTTTCAGAGTTATGGAGTATGAAGCGTAAGCAAGTGTCAAAAGATCATTTGGAAGAACACATATTGTATAATTTGTAAGAACAATTGTCAAAATAGAAGGATATAATTGGTAGACTGAATATTTTAAAATTTTTATTCAGACTTCAGTTCTTAATAGCAACTTCGCCTTGGAAATGTACAAGTGTTTGTCTTTTATAAGGTCTGGAAAGGTAAGACACCTCAAGTCACCAACGATTATTTCTAACGCTATATCTTATTTACAATTATTTATTGGTCAACTGAGCTAGTGGATGTATATATATTTATATTCGTATAAATACTTTTGTTGTACTATGTCTCTGTTTTATTCTTCAGTGATGTCTCCGAGGTTTCTCATTTGTATAAGTATTTTAGCTCGTCGGTGCTGTCTCGTTGCTGCTGCTGTATTGTTTTGCTCAGCACAGCTTGGTCTACTTGTTTATGCCTTCAACTCGTCTCCTCAACTTGGCATCTTTTATTGTTGGTGCCTTCACTTCACTTCATTCTCCTCGGCTTTGACATTCTTTTCTTTAGCTCAGATACTTCATTATCTCGGCCTTCCTCATTTCAGCTTACTTCGCACTTCTTCATTGGCTTGGGACTCTGTCTAGATTCTAACCATTTTCACCTCGGTCGTTACACTCAGTTTTGCATCGTTCACTTGGGCACTGCTTTGTCACCTCGACACTTCTTCTCAGCTCAAGTTCTTCTGGCCTCACCTCGGCTCGGTACTTCTTTTACTTCTGCCTTACTCCGCCTGACACCACTCGGTACACCTTTGATCTTTCTGGTCTTTTGATCCTTGTCTCGGTATGGCACCTTGGCTCGGTACTCCTTCCTTACTTTAGCTAGGCACCTCCGCTCGGCTAGTTACTTTCTGTAGCGCCCCGCTCCCAAGCCCTAACATCGGGAACAGTGCACCCCGCCGTATCTCACTAAGAAATACAACGTCAAAATCAAAACAGATACACGTCAGCGGAAGTCAAATTTAAAACCTCGAAATAATCATCATCATAAATATCAATGTCTAGTCAAATCTAATCCGTTACAAATGTCAAATGTAGATATAACTAAATGTCTAAAGTACATAACCTCGAGTATCGAAATCATTATCTCAACTAAGCCCTCGAAAGTCTCATTGGAATGTCATCGACCTCAATATCTCCACTCTTGGTCATCCTCGGTATGCTAACTCAATCACCTGTCTATCTGCAAAATATGTTAAAGCGTGGTTTGAGCGACAAGTCGCTCAGCAAGTAATCCCACTATACTTACCATGGGATCATACACGGAGAAGCAAGTGTGATAACGATATATAGCAACATAAAATAATATCATGCTTCTTCGCAAGTAAATTTACAACTCTGCCCCTAACATCCAAAAGCAAATAGAGCAATAGACCCAACAAAGTACAAAACAAAGTCCAATTAAGTATGTAACAAGTCACAAATAGACCGATGACCAAGTCAAACCAAACGACAGCCAAGCAAGGGGTTAGTCCAAGCTAAAACGTGATGCAATTTTCAAAACAATGCAATGCCAATGTTCTCCTTATCTCAAAACTAATGTTTCCAATATCAATGTCCATGTCCAAATCCAATGTCCATATCCGATTAAACCGATCCAAAATCCAAATAACCAAATCCGGTTTAATCGGTCCAAAGTCCAAAATCAAATGCAATGGCTACAGGACTTTCCTTACAAGTGACTTATACCGTAACTTACGAATTGATTCCCCCAAAACCAAAATATACTATAGACACCCTGTCCCAGACTAGGTTCGTTACGTCTATAGCACCAAATATATGCCTTTGCACCCTGTCCCAGACTATGTAGTTACGCTCCAGGCCCAAAATATGCTACAGAAGCCCTGTCCCTGACGAGGTAGTTATATCTGCAGCAATCCAAATAGACATACAGAAACCCTGCTCCTGACGAGGTAGTTACATCTGCAGTACTCGATAACAAAATAGGAATCAACCTGGCTTACCGATATATTTCCTATAAGGGGAATTTTCTAAAATATGTAAATGCAATTTCCAAAACAATTTTCTTATTCCATGTGATACAAAATTCATACGATAATCATATACACTTTCATATGCCGCATACAAACTAAATGTACATTACACGTTCTTTCAATTCATATATGTAAACATTTTCCTTAGCAAATAGGCCACTTTCGGCCATTATCTCAAGAAAACACATCAATTTTGTTTATTATATAATACACCACACATAAACCATATATGTTTTCTTGTAAGATTTTTCAAAATATATATTGATAGTATCCTATATTCCAACACATCAAATACATAATATCAACACCACACACGGCCTCTGGCCTCTAACTCCCAGCCGATATACATATATAGACACACATACAAATCCTACACATAATCATGTATATTTGTATCATACATATACATATACAAAGACTTCATACAACTATGCAACCAGGAATACTCATGCATGATCCAATTTAATATTAACATAAATGTATAAATTTTCATAAAACATAGCAGTATAGAGAGATTACATGACGCAAAATTCTTTCTCCTCCCTAATATACCTCTCGGCTGATGGCACAAAGCAGGCTGTACTATTTATTTTTTCTTTCTGGTGTCAAAGTCACAGGCTGGGACACATAATTGATGGAAAACATTTTTTTTTGTTTTCTTGGTTTGTTGCTGGCAACGAAAAGTATGCTTTTGATACAAATTGTTCCTTCTCAGCAATTGTGCGGCAGAAGGTGGCAATTGGGTGTAGAATTTGTTTAGGTTATTTATATATAGAAGATTTAGGGTAGAAGTTAGGTTTAGGAATATCCTAATTGACTAGGATTTTGATATCCTAGTTAACATAGGATTTATATTAAAAATATAATCTACTTCCAAATCTTAAGTATACTAGGATTATCCCTTTATTTATTAATTTATTTTTTTTTCTTTTCATGCCGTGCAAAAAAAAATGCGTTCGTAACACTCCTCTCTCCTTACAAAAAGTTTCGTCCTCGAAACTGCATACTATGTAATCAACAACTTAATGTAGTCCTAACTATCTATTCACCTAGGTAATGAGCTAACTAAGTATCCCTTATGTAGTTTCATATGTCAAACCATTTCACTTCCTCGACATAGGACTTAGCCCTCGAGATCATTGCTTGTAATATACAATGTAATCACTACATCCATTGATCTCCACTTGGACATAGTAACCTAATCTATTTATGGTTTTCGAATTAAACTTAAGGGATTGTCACACTACTGGGGTTCTCAACCTAAATGGCAGTCTATATCATACTCATACACGTTCATCAACAACCTTATATACTCAGTACTTAGGTGTACTACAATTTTTAACTTAATGTCTTCATAGTTACAACTTAGGAACTTTCCTTATACCATCTTATGTGTTCAGGCCTACTTGTCTCTATAGATTGTTAATCTTAGCAATGATATCATAACTTATTGATGTGTTATAGCTTAGCTCCGCTCGCTTACATTCTAAGATTCAACTTAAAGGGTTATAATTAACCATCTTAAGGTATACTAAACCATCACGCTTCCTTGCGCCACTCTAATCCACAGTACTTCTTTGTTTGATCATTCCAATTGCTAAATTTAACCCAACTAAATCTCACATGATGGCAACCATCACTTGTTCGCGCTTACTCACCTTCGCTTCAAGCTTACTAGATTCGACAATATCTATTTGTTCATGCTTACATTATCTCAGTTCAAGCCTACTAGATTCATCGATTCTTACGTGTTTCTATGTTCATCTTAATTTCCTTAAATGATATTGATATCATCACCTTATGTTGATAATTCTAAGATTTACATCTTAACCATCATCTAACCCGTTTTGTGGTTAGTATCATGATTACGACCAGTTGCTTACTAGTATGACACTCATCAAGTTCAGGGGTTCGAATACAAGTTACACATGTACAATTAATCATTTGAAATTCATAACTAAAAGTACCTTGATAGCGTCAATTGGACCCCTGGAGCTGTCTCCTCGGCTTTGGGCAGTCTCTAGCCAAATGGCCCATTTCTCCACAGTTGTAGCATGCTCCCACCTTTCTCCAGCATTCTCCTGCGTGTCTTCGTCCACATGTGGGGCAAGTAGGGATCACTGTCAGCACATTATCTCCGAGCTCTTGCTGCTGTTGAGGTCGTGGTTGAGCTATCTGACCCCTCTTAGGAACTTTGACCCACCTCTCGGGTCCACCATTGCTGCTCTCTTCTCGAGGTCTCTTACTTTTCTCTTCCGTTGCTACCCTCACAAGGTCACCCTCGACCTTACGACACACCTCCAACAATCCCTCAAAAGTGGTAGTCTGGGCGCATATGATCAATGACTGAATGCGTGAGCTCAAACCCGTCTTGAACTTCAACATCTTTGTCCTCTCGTCGCCCATGACGGCAGGCATGTATCTCCCGAGTGCGTGAAATTTCTCGGAATATTGATCAACAGTCATGGACCCCTGTGTCAGGAGCTGAAACTCTGTCATCCTCCTCTGAATGCACTCTCAGGAACGTAGTGCCTCTGGTACTCCTCCCTAAACTGGGCCCATGTCGGCGGTGTAGTCCGTCTACGTACCACACCCTGCCACCATCGCTCTGCATCACCCTCCAAGAATGGTACCACCACATCCACCTTCAGGCCATCCGAACCTCTAACAAACCTCCAACTGGCTCGCTACATTCTTGAGCCAAATCTCTGCCTCTCTGGTTGGGTGGTACCCTGAACATAGGTATCGGAGTTTGCATCTTCCGGTAAAAACGAAGCCCCTGGGGTGTGGTGGTGGTGTGGTTGGCTGTGCTCCTTTGTTGTTGCAAGTGAGCCAGCTGTACCTGCTGCTGGGCCACCAATGCAGTAAGAGTGGCCAGCGTGTCTGCCAGTACCTGGGGAATGGTCCCCTGTCCCTGCTGATCGTCACCATTATTACCAGCTGGATCACGTCGTGGAGGCATCTTCTGTAATTCAAGTTCATGAGGCGAAAATCAGATTAGATAAATCGATAATTAGACAAGAAAAATTCACCATCGGCACACCTCCCATGACCGATGATAACTTAGGTCTAAAGATCATCGCTTAGGTCTACTTTGCTTATTATGGGTAAAATCGTAGCTTATGTCTACAATCGTTACTTAGTATAATCATCTCTTATGACTAAGATCAATCATTATGTTCAAATCATCACCTAATGTTCAGATCACCACTCAATTTCTATAGTCGATATTACATATCGTCATTCCTTAAATCTAAATTCATAACTTACGGGCAAAATCATCACTTAACTTCTAAGGTCACGTCTTATTTCCAATATCATGCTTAATGTATAATTAGTGCTTACGATTAAAAATCAGTACTTATGTCTAAGGTCGTGACTTATGGGCAAAATCGTAACTTGATTTCTAAGATCATAGCCTAAATTTATGCTTCTGCCATGGATCTAGAGCCATGCTCTGATACCACCTGTAGCGCCCCGCTCCCAAGCCCTAACATCGGGAACAGTGCACCCGCCGTATCTCACTAAGGAGAATACAAAGCGTCAAAATCAAAACAGATATACGTCAGCGGAAGTTAAAATTTAAAACCTCGAAATAATCATCATCATAAATATCAATGTCTAGTCAAATCTAAATCCGTTAAAAATGTCAAATGTAGATATAACTAAATGTCTAAAGTACATAAACCTCGAGTATCGAAAATCATTATCTCAACTAAGCCCTCGAAAGTCTCATTGGAATGTCATCGACCTCAATATCTCCACTCTTGGTCATCCTCGGTATGCTAACTCAATCACCTGTCTATCTGCAAAATATGTTAAAGCGTGGTTTGAGCGACAAGTCGCTCAGCAAGTAATCCCACTATACTTACCATGGGATCATACACGGAGAAGCAAGTGTGATAACGATATATAGCAACATAAAATAATATCATGCTTCTCTTCGCAAGTAAATTTACAACTCTGCCCCTAACATCCAAAAGCAAATAGAGCAAATAGACCCAACAAAGTACAAAACAAAGTCCAATTAAGTACGTAACAAAGTCAACAAATAGACCGATGACCAAGTCAAACCAAACGACAGCCAAGCAAGGGTTAGTCCAAGCTAAAACGTGATGCAATTTTCAAAACAATGCAATGCCAATGTTCTCCTTATCTCAAAACTAATGTTTCCAATATCAATGTCCAATGTCCAAATCCAATGTCCATATCCGATTAAACCGATCCAAAAATCCAAATAACCAAATCCGGTTTAATCGGTCCAAAGTCCAAAATCAAATGCAATGGCTACAGCACTTTCCTTACAAGTGACTTATACCGTAAGACTTACGAATTGATTCTCCCAAAACCAAATATACTATAGACCCCCTGTCCCAGACTAGGTCGTTACGTCTATAGCACCAAATATATGCCTTTGCACCCTGTTCCAGACTAGGTAGTTACGCTCAGGCCCAAAATATGCATACAGAAGTCCTGTCCCTGACGAGGTAGTTATATCTGCAGCAATCCAAATAGACATACAGAAACCCTGTCCCTGACGAGGTAGGTAGTTACATCTGCAGTACTCGATAACAAAATAGGAATCAACCTGGCTTACCGATATATTTCCTATGTAAGGGTGAATTTTCTAAAATATGTAAATGCAATTTCCAAAACAATTTTCTTATTCCATGTGATACAAAATTCATACGATAATCATATACACTTTCATATGCCGCATACAAAACTAAATGTACATTACACGTTCTTTCAAATTCATATATGTAAACATTTTCCTTAGCAAATAGGCCACTTTCGGCCATTATCTCCAGAAACACATCAATTTTGTTTATTATATTACACCACACATAAACCATATATGTTTTCTTGTAAGATTTTTCAAAATATATATTGATAGTATCCTATATTCCAACACATCAAATACATAATATCAACACCACACACGGCCTCTGGCCTCTAACTCCCAGCCGATATACATATATAGACCACACATAAATCCTACACATAATCATGTATAATTTGTATCATACATATACACATATACAAAGACTTCATACAACTATACAACCAGGAATACTCATGCATGATCCAATTTTAATACTAACATAAATGTATAAATTTTCATAAAACATAGCAAGTATAGAGAGATTACTTACGTGATTCACGTATAAATTACCGTACGATCGAATCTAGGATTGAATGATTGACGCAAAATTCTTTCTTCCTCCCTAATATACCTCTCGGCTGATGGCACAAAGCAAGGCTGTACTTTTTTTTTCTTTCTGGTGTCAAAGTCACGGCTGGGATACATAATTGATGGAAAACATTTTTTTTTTTTGTTTTCTTGGTTTGTTGCTGGCAACGAAAAAGAATTGCTTTTGATACAAATTGTTCCTTCTCATCAATTGTGCGGCAGAAGATGGCAATTGGGTGTAGAATTTGTTTAGGTTAAGTTAGTATATATAGAAGATTTAGGGTAGAAGTTAGATTTAGGAATATCCTAATTTGACTAGGATTTTGATATCCTAGTTAACATAGGATTTATATTAAAAATATAATCTACTTCCAAATCTTAAGTATACTAGGATTTATCCCCTTTATTTTATTTAATTTATTTTTCTTTTTCATGCCGTGCAAAAAAAAATGCGTTCGTAACACTTTCTGTTCACTTCAGCTAAGTACCTCAGCTCGGCATAGTCACTTTGTTTATTTCTGCAGACTCCTTCAACACATGTGAAGATTAGTGGATGTAGTTATGTTAAGAGTTACTCTCGTCGTCCCAAAAATATTGGTTTGTTTTATATTTTGGGTTGTCTCAAAAATGTTATAACACCATTGTCATTGCTGTTGTAATTAATACAGGAGAGAGAAAACAAACGTTAGCATAGAAGGTATAATAGAGAAATTATATTAAAAATATTGTCTTAAATGAGGTCATATAAAGTTTTGTGCTAAATCAACTACACAAATATTTTTGATACTAAAGAGGTATGTAATAAGTTTGTTAATGTGCTTGGAGGTGGTCTGGTATTCATTATTACTGAACTCCGCTATGCTTTGTTACGTATTGGCGTCTTAGACAGTATTGTTCCGTCCGATTGCAGGCGCTGTCTATGTAATTTGTTGCTGTATTTGTTTTAGCAGCAACTTGGCGGTCTCGCCTCCTTTTTATCACAGGAAAAAGATATTTCTTTCGTCATATTTTATTAGTCTAGTTTGAAAAATAAATTTTTTAAGAAGATATTATTTAATATATTTTTGGTAATTAAAATTGTGGTCACTTTCTATTTTAATTTTTTTGATGTATTACTTTTTTAATTAATGACTTTTTTACTGGTTCTTTAAAAGTACAATTTTGAAACTAAACATTATCAGTTAGTTACTCATAGAAAAATAGACAAGATTTTCAGACATTTTAAAAACGAATATAAAACAAATAAAATGCGGCAGAGGAAGTATATGTTAAAAGATGAGATAAATACAAGAACCTAAAAAAAAAAAAAGATTTTAGCCTGAAGACTGCATCAAGGATTCCAATTTTCTTATATACGACCATTTTAAAGAAAATATACAGAGATATTGTCCTTATATATTTAGAAAACAGGAAGATGAAAGATGTGATCTAACTTTTTGTGGCTGGAGATTATGATGCAAAGTGGCCGTTCAGGTTTGGTGGTGAATAATGCGACGTCTTTTCGTTTGTTTAATGACCCAATCGCATATCATATAAATAATTAATAGGGTCGTTGCAAAATTATTCATAATTTACGATTTAGCCGTGTTTATCCAAATATTAAAAGTTTCTTAATGATAATCTATATTTTCAATATTGACAATTGTTATCCATATGTTTGTTTCTTATAAATACACACATATATGTGTGCGTATGTATGTACATATGTCAAAATGTTTATAGATTTTTAAAAATGATTATCCAACTTTTAAATTGGATAAATTTTGAAAAGAAAATACAAACATACGAGTAATCATTGTCATTGTCGAAAATATGGATAATCATTGACAAAACAAATAAACATTTAGATAAACCAAGTTAAATTATAAATAGTGGATAATTTTCGCAACCACCTTATAAGTTATAGATATGAATTGCAATTGTCTCTTTGTTTAATCCACTTACCACCTTACCTTGTTCCCGGTCTCATTCAACATGTTTCGCACAACAGATCACTGACCAAAGGTTCGAGCTGGTGGGACGGTTAGAAGGAGTAACGTCACACGTTTCTCATTAATAATTCATGGAAGGCATGAAAGGACACAAAAATAATTAATAATCCTGGTGTTCTCTTCCCATACATGATGAAAACAGATACAAAAGTCCCTTGGGGTTTGCCTATGATTCTGAGACAGATGACTATAAGATTGTAATATATTAAACAAAGATCAAGCGCCCAGTAGACCCTTTCGCTGCTCTAATCTGATTTATCGCCGACTGCCATATATTAGCTACCCCTGAAGTTTTGTCCAAAATCACCATCTTAACAATGAAGCACTGAACGTTTAGTTCAGAAGCTGAATTGTCGCCTGAACTTTTAGTTCAGGAGATATAACATATTCGATTTCCTCCTCATTCCTGGTGAAAACATATATCAAGCGGCCAGCGGACACTTTGATTGGAAAAATCTTCCTGCATATGTCATCTAGCAGGAAACAGACGAGACTTTCTTAAGAAATCATTCCTCCAGAGGACCATTTAGTAGGAAGAATGATGGGTAATTTCTTAACCACTAACTAGCAAATGCACTAGGTACAGTTGTAAGTAGTAGGCAAGAGGGTCATCGATCCCACGAGGAGTAATTTTGATTACCAAAATTATTTTTTTCACCTTAATTTAAACCCAATCAATAAAATTTAATAAAAGCAAAAACTAGCTACTAATAAAGTATGAAGCCTTAACTTTTCATTTAAAGATTTCCTTGACTAGTTTATGTTCCGGTTGAATTATTTTCTCAAGTGTAGTCGACTCTTTAACCCAAAATAATTAACTAGTTTCTATTTCGAGCCGCTAAGGAAGAAACCCAATGTCTTGGCGTAAAAACCTAATTTAATTTAATAAACTCCATATCCCTATGTGAATTTTAATCAAACAAATCGCATTAAATATTTTATGGATTTCCTAGTTTCAATAACCTTTAATTATTTAATCCTAGCAATCCTCCTATAGAAATCGAATCTATCCCTAGTCAATTTTACTGTAAGGTTGTCGTTGGCACGATTATAATTAAAATTTTCACCTTCCGGTTCATCGAAATTAATTATATGTTCTATCTATAGGTAGCTAATCTATTGACGCAATAAAAATACCAACAACAATTAATGATTGAAATTAAAATAGTAAATTAAATAAATCAAAGAGAAAAAACTAATACATTAAACATCAAAACAATTCAACTTTCACAAAAACTAGTCAAGAAAATAAAAATTTAGTCAAAAATTGAATCCATACTACCCATCATATTCATGTGTAATTGCACAAAAGAGCAGTAGAAAAGAAACCGTGTATAAAATTTCAACCAAAGAGCCTTAGAAATCGCGCTGATGGGAGCGCCTCTGACGGCCACTCATGCCTGATGACTGCTGGCGCTGACTGAAACCGTCTGCAGCTGACTGGATAGCACTTTTCCTAATT
>AP025066.1:17350409-17391317 GCA_036186865.1 Eustoma russellianum | reverse complement strand
GACATATTGACTTTATCATGGATGAAATGCGCAATGGAGTCACTTTGTGCAATCCATATGGACATTAAAGATCTTATCACATCACTTGAGCTTCCAACATGTGATTGGGATGAGAAATGGGTGGACGTGTACCTGGATAATAGCGTAAAGTTACTAGATATTTGCATTGCTTTTAGCTCAGAGATCTCGAAACTTAATCAGGGTCATCTACATCTTCAGTGCGTTTTGCACAGCTTAGAGGGTGCCTCATCCAAGCAGTTCATTCGTGCTCGTTCCTCACTAGATAGCTGGAGGCAGCACATTGGCTCAAATAATTCTAGGCTGGAGATGTTATGGCCGAAGAAAAAAAAAAGAAAATAAAGATATATATATATATTATATATTATATATATTATATTATATAGATATATATATGTAGTAGATATATGTATACATAAATCTTGCCAAATAGGATAATAATAATGATAATAATGAAAAAGGTGATAATGATAACAAAGATAATTATAAACTAATAGTGATTAGAGTCACATTAGGAAACCTAAACCAAAACCAAATCAAATGGGAAACCTAAAAATCTATCCTAATTCCCCACCACATATACACATACACGCACATCATCAAGTGGCCACACACGCATACACACACACGCACGGCTAGGGAGAGGAGAAAAAAAAGAGAAGAAGAAAAAGAGAGAAGAAGAAGGAAGGCGAGACCCCGAACCCAAGTTTTAGTCCGTTGAATTTATTGGTGTTATCGTCAATCGAGGTAGGTGCCTCTCTCCCCCTCAAACGGGTATAATACATGCATTCCTTGATGATATATTTTATGTGATTTACTTGTTTTAATTATTTATATTATAGATGTGTATTTGTTTATAATTGAAAAGCATGAGGTAACTGTTTACTTGCTGCTACGTATGTGTATGAATGTGAATTTGATGGTATGATTGGATTAGGGTGAGAATACGCTTTAAACAACTCAAAAGATTAGGGATTTACATACTTAGGGGGTTTAAAAATTTCGTTTTGACCTTAGAATAACTTCATCTAGCCTGGAATAGGTTAGGATTGGTTGAAAATTGAAAAAAAGGGTCTGACGGACGCGTTTCAGAGGGGTGGCGCGTGGGGCCCACGCGCGGCCCCTGACGGCGCGTCCGGACACGTGATGACGTGTCCACCTTCAAAAGTTGCGTCTCGTTATAACGAGTCCAACGCAACTGGTTTGAGGTCAATCGGAGTTAAAACGAAGATTTTATGGAGGTTAGAAGAAAATAAAAAAAAAAGAAAATACTGTTGGACCGGCCAGGCTGCCGGACCGGACCGGATGGCCAGCGGACCGGACCAGGCAGCAGGCCGGCCCAGGCCGAAAATTAAAAAAAAATCTGAAATTAATTTCTGAAATGATTAAACAATAAATAATTAATTAAAATTAGTTTAAAATTCTAGAAAAATATATTTAATTATTAGAAAATTCTAAATAAATTACAGAAAATATAAAATGTTAAAATTAAATTATTTCCACTTAATTTATGAATTTTGGTAAATGTAAGTAATTAAAAATAATTAGTAATAAATAGAATTAAATAAGGGAAAATTAGTAGAAAATTCTAGAAAATTAATACAAGTTAAGGAAAAATGAGGGGATGCTAAATAACAACTTTTCAATGTTCTTAAAATTTACTAAACTAAATATTGTGTGCCGGAGATGGTGAGGATGGGCGTACGGGCCCCAGACGACTAGTGTTGAGAGCCGGAGTTGGTGAGGATGGGCGTACGGGCCCCAGGCGATTTTGTTGTTGCATTCATGGCACGATTGCATTGGGAGTGGGCTGAGATGTACGGGTCTCAGACGCTCGAGTGAAGAGGATCATGGTGTACGGGCCATGGATACTTGGTTACGGTGGATCGTGGTGCACGGGCCACGGGCATCGGTTGGGGTGGATCGTGGTGCACGGGCCACGGGCATCCGCAAGGGTGGATTGTAGTGCACGGGCTACAGGCATCCAGTCAATCCCGGGATCATGCATTGCATATAGGTCTAGGGCATATTGCATGACATGATTCTTGTTGCGTGTGACACGTTAATTGAGCATGCATCACGTACTTGCGCATTTTTATGTGGAGTGACTTACTTACCGCATTTACTTTATCTTATGCATGTTATCTTATATTTATGTGCTATGTGTTATATCATGTTTATGTGCTATGTGGCTATATCATTTTGGTATGTACGTTTTGTATTTGTTTGAGGCGGGCATCTACTGGGTGATTTCTGTCACTCACCCCTACTTCCCAGGTGAGCCGGATGAGGACTACGAGCATATCTTCATTGAGGACGGGACGGACATAGCAGAGTGGGCTGGTTGAGAGCTGCGGCTAGGATATGAGGGGACGCTGCAGTTGTTTTGTTCTTATTTATATTTTGAGGATTTCCACACACTACTTTACTATTTTATTTCCAGAGTTTTAATTAGCAATGTAATGACGATTATTGGAGTTTAATATATGTTATGGTTTACGTTTCCGCGAAAAATTTCTACGTCATTTTGACAAGTAAGAGATTGATTCGACGCTTTGTATTCTCCTTAGTGAGATACGGCGGGTGCACTGTTCCCGATGTTAGGGCTCGGGAGCGGGGCGCTACAGGTGGTATCAGAGCCGAGGCTTCAGATCCGCCTCGGAAACACAGGATTAACTAGATCACTAGACGTAAGTTACGATCTTTTGTAAAATGACGATTTTACCCCTAATAAACAAAGTAGACTTAAGAGATGATTTTAGACCTAAGTTATGATCGGGTTATGGGAGGTGTGTGCCGATGGTGAGCTTTTCTTGTCTAATTATCAATTTATCCGCGTTCCACCTTTCAACTTATTATCGACAAATCTGTATTCGTTTCATGAACTCAAATTCCGGATAATGCCTCCACGACGCGAGCCGCCAGCTGGAAACGGAGGACACGATGGCGATGATCAGCAGGGTCAGGGGACCATTCCTTAGGTCCTTGTAGATACCCTGGCCAGGCTGACTGCATTGATAGCCCAGCAGCAGATACAGATGGCTCACCTACAGCAGGCAGCAGCAGCCACCTCCAGCACCACCACCCCAGGGGGCTTCGATTTTTCTACCGGGAGATGCAGAACTGCCGGGTACCTATGTTCAGAGGTACCACACGACCAGAGGCAGAGATCTGGCTCAAGAATGTGTCTGAGCAGTTGAGATTGATGCAAGTTACGGATGGCCTGAAGGTTGATGCGGTTGTACCATTCTCCGAGGGTAATGCCGAGCAATGGCGCAGGGCATGACACGCAGATTGACTCCATCACCGATATGGACCTGGTTCAGGGAGGAGTACCAAAAGCACTATGTTCCTAAAAGTGTCATTTAGAGGAGGATGATGGTGTTTCAGCTTCTGACGTAGGGGTCCATGACTGGGAACCAGTAGTTTGAGAGGTTCCATGCACTTGCGAGTTACATGCCCGTCATCATGGATAACGAGAAAGCGAAGATGCTGGAGTTCAAGACCAGCTTGAGCTCTCGCCTTCAGTCATTGATCATCTGCAATCAGCCTCCACTTTTGAAGAGTTGCTGGAAGTGTGTCTTGAGGTTGAGGGTGATCTCGAGAGGGTTGGAGCGGTCGACAGGGCTAAGAGACCGCGAGAGGAGTTCCGTCTTAGGAGATAGGAGAGATGGTTAAAGATCTCATGCTGCCATCTGACCGGGCAATCTTTCAGATCACCACAGTAGGGACAGGGATCAGCGTCTCGACCATTGATGATTGAGGGTCCCGCAGCGACAGCGGCACAGCCACTCAAGGCAGTTGTACCGCCACCCCCGTAGGTACACATTGTGGTTATTCGCACATAGATCATTGCTAGAGAGCTCAAAAAGGTTTGCTGCAACTGTGGCAAACAGGGACATTATGCTAGAGAGTGTCCTACACCGGCACAAGCCCCTCCACCACAGGGTCAGAAGTAGCAGAAAGCAAAGGGGAGGACATTCCAGTGGTATGAGAAATTAAGGACGGCTTCTCTGATGAGCTATCATTTTCACCACCGAGCAGGGAAGCAGAGTTCAAGATTGATCTTATACCCGAAGGTAAACCGATCTCGAAGGCGCCATACAGGATGGCAACAACATAGTTAAAAGAGCTCAAGGAACAGTTATAGGGGTTGCTGGACCGAAAGTTCATCAGACCTAGTGTTTCGCCCTGGGGACCCCGGTATCATTTGTGAAGAAAAAGGACGGTAGTCTGAGACTATGCATCGACTATCGTAAGCTTAATAAGATCGCGATAAAGAATAATACCCACTACTGATGATCAATGAGTTAAATGATCAGTTGAAGAGTGCCATGGTATTGTCGAAGATTGATCTTCGATCATGCTACCATCAGTTAAGGATTAAGGCAGAAGGCATAGCAAAGACTGCGTTCTGTGCTCGATATGGCCACTACGAGTTTCTTGTAATGCCCTTTGGACTGACGAATGCACCTGCGGCTTTCCTGGATCTGATGAACACAGTATTCAGGGAGCAGTTGGACCATTTTATGGTGGTGTTCATCGACGACATCTTGGTGTACTCGTCTAATGAGGAGGCTCATGCTGAACACTTGCGGGAGGTATTGGAGACTCTTAGAAAGAAGATAGAGGCGATCACGGAATGGCCACGACCTACTAACGTCACTGAGGTACGCAGCTTTCTTGGCCTTGCCGGTTATTATCGCAAGTTTGTGAAGGGATTTTCGAGGATTGAAGCACCACTGAGTCGACTGACTCAGAAAAAGACTAAGTTTGTATGGACCTCCGAGTGTGAGAAAAGCTTTGCAGAGTTGAAGCAGAAATTGACGACTGCACTAGTGTTAGCATAACCCTCTGGCACTGAAGGATTTGTCATCTATAGCGACGCCTCAAAGAATGGGCTAGAATGCGTGTTAAGGCAGGAGATAGAGTTATTGCATACGCTTCGAGACAGTTGAAGCAATATGAACAAAATTTCCCGACTCATGATCTGGAGCTGGCAGCGGTGATGTTTGTATTAAAGAGTTGGCGTCATTATCTATACGGTGTAAAGTGCAAATTCTTCACAGATCGTATGATCTTGAAGTATCTATTCACACAGAAGGAGTTGAATATGCATCAGAGGAGATGGCTTAAGCTATTGTAGGATTATGACCTGACCATTAGTTATCATCCGGGAAGGCAAACCGAGTTGCAGATGCCTTGAGCAGAAAGTCTAATCACGCTGGACAGACACCATTAGAGAAAGAGATGGCAGAGTTTGATCTCGACATTGTTGATTCCACTGCTAATATTCTGGCAGCCTTAGAAATTACACCATCTCTGGTTGAGCGGATCAAGGAGGCGCAAAAGGAAGATGTGACGCTTAGTGATATCCGAGAGAGGATGTTAACCAATTTAATTGAGGGCTTCCAGATTCATGATGATGGAAGTATTTGGTACCAAGGAAGGTTGTGCGTGCCTGACGATGAGGAGCTAAGGAGGGAATTGCTGAAGGAGGCATACAATTCGAAGTTGTCGATCCACCCCGGTGCTACGAAGATGTATAACGATCTAAAGAAACACTACTGGTGGAGTGGGATGAAAAGACACATTGCTGAGTTCATTGAGAGATGTCTCGTTTGTCAGCAGGTTAAGGCAGAGCATCAGAGGCCGGGAGGTTTGATGTTGCCATTAGAGATACCGGAATGGAAGTGGGAGCATGTGACGATGGACTTTATAGCATGACTTCCTAAAACAAGAAACGGTAACGATATGATCTGGGAGATCGTTGATCGATTGACGAAGACTGCTCACTTCCTACCCGTGCCTAGTGATGTGACCGTGCAAAGACTGGTGACATTATATATGATGTTGTTAGCCTACACGGAGTCCCAGTCAGTATCGTCTCAGACCGTGATTCGAAATTCACCTCTCGATTCTGGTCAGCTTGCCAGAAAAGGTTGGGGGCGGAGCTGCGACTCAGTACCGCTTTTCATCCACAGACAGACGGGCAGTCTGAAAGGACCATTCGGACATTAGAAGACATGTTGAGAGCGTGTGCATTGGACTTCAAGGGGAACTGGGACGGTATGATCAAGCTAATTGAGTTTTCCTACAACAACAGTCACCATAGTGCCATCGGCATGGCACCCTTTGAGGCGCTCTATGGACGTAAGTGCAGGTCTCCTGTTCATTGGGACGAGGTTGGCGAGCGTGTTATTACCGGCCCTGAGTTGGTTGAGCAGACTAGAGAGAAAGTAAAATTGATACGAGATAGACTAAAGGTTGCTCAAGACAGAAGCAAAAGCTGGGCCGATTCGAAACGACGTCCACTGGAGTTCGACATGGGCGAGAAGGTTTACTTGAGAGTGTCACCTATGAAGGGGGTTTCGCGATTTGGTATAAAGGGTAAACTGAAGCCTCGCTACATTGGTCGATACGAGGTGCTCGAGAAGGTCGGTACCTTGGCCTACCGACTGGCATTACCCCCTACCTTGGCTCAGGTTCACAACATATTTCACGTTTCTCAGTTGAGGAAATATGTTCCGGACCCGAGCCATGTTTTGGATGCGCCACCGTTGAGGATCCGACCGGACATTACATATGAGGAGACTCCTATCAGGATAGTGGATCGCAAGGACCAAGTGTTGAGACACCGAGTCATCCCTTATGTCAAAGTGCAGTGGACCAATCACACCGAGCGCGAGGCGACTTGGGAGCTTGAGGAGCAAATGCGAGAGAGATATCCACAGCTTTTCGAATAAGGTACGTCAAGTTTCGAGGACGAAACTTCTTGTAAGGTGGGTAGGTTGTTATGGCCGAAGAAAAAAAAAGAAAATAAAAGATTATATATTATATATCTATATATATATATATATATAGATATATATATGTAGTAGATATATGTATACATAAATCTTACCAAATAGGATAATAATAATGATAATAATGAAAAAGGTGATAATGATAACAAAGATAATTATAAACTAATAGTGATTAGAGTCACATTAGGAAACCTAAACCAAAATCAAATGGGAAACCTAAAAATCTATCCTAATTCCCCCACCACATATACACATACACGCACATCATCAAGTGGCCACACACCATACACACACACGCACGGCTAGGGAGAGGAGAAAAAAAAGAGAAGAAGAAAAAGAGAGAAGAAGAAGGAAGGCGAGACCCCGAACCCAAGTTTTAGTCCGTTGAATTTATTGGTGTTATCGTCAATCGAGGTAGGTGCCTCTTCCCCCCTCAAACGGGTATAATACATGCATTCCTTGATGATATATTTTATGTGATTTACTTGTTTTAATTATTTATATTATAGATGTGTATTTGTTTATAATTGAAAAGCATGAGGTAACTGTTTACTTGCTGCTACGTATGTGTATGAATGTGAATTTGATGGTATGATTGGATTAGGGTGAGAATACGCTTTAAACAACTCAAAAGATTAGGGATTTACATACTTAGGGGGTTTAAAAATTTCGTTTTGACCTTAGAATAACTTCATCTAGCCTGGAATAGGTTAGGATTGGTTGAAAATTGAAAAAAAGGGTCTGACGGACGCGTTTCAGAGGGGTGGCGCGTGGGGCCCACGCGCGGCCCCTGACGGCGCGTCCGGACACGTGATGACGTGTCCACCTTCAAAAGTTGCGTCTCGTTATAACGAGTCCAACGCAACTGGTTTGAGGTCAATCGGAGTTAAAACGAAGATTTTATGGAGGTTAGAAGAAAATAGAAAAAAATAAAAAAAAAAGAAAATACTGTTGGACCGGCCAGGCTGCCGGACCGGACCGGATGGCCAGCGGACCGGACCAGGCAGCAGGCCGGCCCAGGCCGAAAATTAAAAAAAAATCTGAAATTAATTTCTGAAATGATTAAACAATAAATAATTAATTAAAATTTTTAAAATTCTAGAAAAATATATTTAATTATTAGAAAATTCTAAATAAATTACAGAAAATATAAAATGTTAAAATTAAATTATTTCCACTTAATTTATGAATTTTGGTAAATGTAATTAAAAATAATTAGTAATAAATAGAATTAAATAAGGGAAAATTAGTAGAAAATTCTAGAAAATTAATACAAGTTAAGGAAAAATGAGGGGATGCTAAATACAACTTTTCAATGTTCTTAAAATTTACTAAACTAAATATTGTGTGCCGGAGATGGTGAGGATGGGCGTACGGGCCCCAGACGACTAGTGTTGAGAGCCGGAGTTGGTGAGGATGGGCGTACGGGCCCCAGGCGATTTTGTTGTTGCATTCATGGCACGTGCATTGCATTGGGAGTGGGCTGAGATGTACGGGTCTCAGACGCTCGAGTGAAGAGGATCATGGTGTACGGGCCATGGATACTTGGTTACGGTGGATCGTGGTGCACGGGCCACGGGCATCGGTTGGGGTGGATCGTGGTGCACGGGCCACGGGCATCCGCAAGGGTGGATTGTAGTGCACGGGCTACAGGCATCCAGTCAATCCCGGGATCATGCATTGCATATAGGTCTAGGGCATATTGCATGACATGATTCTTGTTGCGTGTGACACGTTAATTGAGCATGCATCACGTACTTGCGCATTTTTATGTGGAGTGACTTACTTACCGCATTTACTTTATCTTATGCATGTTATCTTATATTTATGTGCTATGTGTTATATCATGTTTATGTGCTATGTGGCTATATCATTTTGGTATGTACGTTTTGTATTTGTTTGAGGCGGGCATCTACTGGGTGATTTCTGTCACTCACCCCTACTTCCCAGGTGAGCCGGATGAGGACTACGAGCATATCTTCATTGAGGACGGGACGGACATAGCAGAGTGGGCTGGTTGAGAGCTGCGGCTAGGATATGAGGGGACGCTGCAGTTGTTTTGTTCTTATTTATATTTTGAGGATTTCCACACACTACTTTACTATTTTATTTCCAGAGTTTTAATTAGCAATGTAATGACGATTATTGGAGTTTAATATATGTTATGGTTTACGTTTCCGCGAAAAATTTCTACGTCATTTTGACAAGTAAGAGATTGATTCGACGCTTTGTATTCTCCTTAGTGAGATACGGCGGGTGCACTGTTCCCGATGTTAGGGCTCGGGAGCGGGGCGCTACAGGAGAATTGTTTTGTTATCATTGACAGTCTTGTCGAAAAACTAAATCTTCCCAACATCAAGAATTCTGCAAAGGGAAAGGTTTTGATGCGAGCTATGTATGGACTAAAGTTGGTAACTATTTTCGTGTGTAATGCATTTGCTGCTGCCTTCTCTGGCACTGCAAAGAAGCTGGTCGATATACAACTTTCTGAGTCTTACTTGTGGTCTGAAGCCTTCACTGATCTGCAGTCTACCGTAAACATGGAGATAAGAAACATATACGCAGAAGGGAGGGCCACAGCACTGAGAGAACTTGAAGCTGTTGATAACCGTGTCAGGAAATTGTATCCTGTTGTACAAGACGGAGTGAATGTTGAAGCAGAAGCACTGAAGAACTCGGTTTCCGACTTGAGGGAAAAGGCCAACAAACTTTCAGTTGGATTAGATCTTCTTGCAAAGGAAGTTGATGGGTTTTTCCAAATTGTTCTAACTGGACGTGATGCATTGCTTTGTAACCTCAGAGTTGGGACCAAAGTCTCCGATGCGACGCGACATAATGGTCATGTAGAAGGCCTAGCAAGGTGACTGGGGATGAAGGTCCCTTTTCTCCTGCCTATGCTTGGGTGTAAGTATGGGGTTTTGTGGTTTATTATAGCTAAGATTATGCCAATATACGAGTTTGATATAACTCAAGACTTTTGTGCTAATATTGCTTTACGTTATGTATGTTTGAACTCGGTTGTGATGCCATTAATAATATGTATAGAATATGTTATTCCCACAAATACGTTTTGGTTTTTGGCTGATTGTCCCAAGTCTTCGCAAGGGTCTGTAGGATCTTTAAGGAAACTCTCTGACGGCAATAACCTAAATGACAGTGACAATGAGTGTTAATGATGTGGATTAGTTAGGAAAAGGTAGATTTTAAAGATTTATTTTTAAAATTATTTTATTGGTCTACATCTTTCATATGATATGGTGTGGTCGGGAAGAATTAAAGTGGTGTTTGGTTGGAGGTTTAGGAATAAGGGAATGAGTTTGGAGGAATACAAACCCATTGAAGTTGTTTGTTTGGGGAAATGGAATTAAGAGTTTCAGTTTGATATCCAAGTATTTGGTAATGGATATCGTTTTTGATATATTAGCCCCTTTGTTTATCAATATGGGAGAATGAGGGGTATGACCGGTCAACGCCGTCGGTCGGCCGCCACCGGTCCGCCGTCGTCGGCCGGTCACTATTCCGGTCGGTCAAATTTTTCCGGCCATTTTTCTGGTTGTCCACATTCGATACCCATTTCAATTCCGATATGTTCTAAACACCCATCAATGTCTATCATGTTCATTCACACTTCAATACCAAACAACTATCACTTTTAGGCCCAAACTCATATATTCCAAACTCATACCCTGTCATATCCATTCCGATTCTGATTTCGATATCCAAGTGTGAACCAAACACCACCTAATTCTTGATCAAGGGAAATAATGTAAACCAATTCCGAGCAAATTACAGGAGTGCTTGCAACCCTTCTATTGACGACATAATGACATGGTTAAAGCGCCAGCTGAACAAAGCCAATTAGTTGCGGCAGTATTGTGGGCGATTTGGAGAATAAGGAACAAGGCGATCTTTGAGTCGAGCAGGGTGTCGGCGTCACAAACCTTAAGCATAGCATCTTCAATGGCGACTACCTATAATGAAGCTGTGCATGGGGAGCATCGCCAACAGCCTGCACCCTCTGCGGTTGTTAGTTGGAAGCCCCCGGAGATGGTGTGGTCAAGTTGGATGTAGATTCAGCCTGGAAAAATGAAATTGGTGCCGCCAGAGCTGTATTTAGAAATAGCCAAGGAGATTTGTTGCATGCTCCCGCATTCTCATTCGATCATTGGCGTAGTCGAATTTTTACTTGAACTAGATATGATCCAATAACGAAAATATCATCAAAATGTTACACATGCATAATTCGTCGCAAGAAACTTTGTAACCTAAACTCTGTACAAATTGAACAATGTTAGAGGCCCTGGAATTATTACTCTGGGAAAAACCCTCCGACGCTTAAGTTATTTGTTGGTTTTATCATGTTTATATGATGAAATACTAAAGAAACCTCATTTTTGTGTTTTGACTGGAATACATTCTCCTTTTAATTGAGTTTGGTCTCTGTTAAGCGTCATTTTTTTCTTTTGTATGGTTTTGACAGCCAATGCATATTGAGAAGGTATGAGGGAGCGCCAAGTGTCCTTACCTTGCTTGTGCGGCCGCCAAGTGGCACCACGTATCGAGTTGGATAGCTAAGTTGCTCGCTGGCAAATATCTGCTTTAACAGGAGTCTTATTAGCCGGGTAGACCAGGATGGCTGCAGGCACCCAGGCCCTGGCTGACATGCTGAGTTGAGCCGAGGCACATGATACAACATATGTGACAACTGAGGATAAGGTAACGGCCAGCTGAGGCGATAACCTTGGGCTGATTTTACTGATGCTAACTTAAGATCATAGTCGACGTCGGGGCACACGTGACTTGTTGAGGTGATGGATCTTGGTCCGGATTGGTTGATTTTAATCAAAGGAGGCAACCTGCGTCCTCTGGGTTGTGCTAATTTGTATGTGTATTTGGACCTAAGTAGATGAGGTGAACCCTAATCAACCTACCCTTGTGGGGTTGCATATCATCTACTGTGGCAAGTCAAACCTTATACGCTTGTCGTTTTTTAAAGTGATAGTTCTGTTCTCATGAATCATGTTACATCGGTGGAGACAGATGAGTTGCTTGCAATTTTAAATGGCTTGAGGCAGGCACAATTGATTGGTGTTCAAAGGGTGTCTATTGAATCCGACTCGCAACTGGTAGTGAATCGTATACTTGGTGATGAGGATGACCGTTTCAATCTAACATTAATGGTGCAATACATTCGTTTGTTAGCTGATCAGATTTCTTTGTTTACCTTTGCTGCTATTAGAGAGAGGCAAATTACACAGCACATTTCCGATCTAACTTAGAATGAATAGATCCACTGCGTGTTTATGGAACCTCCACCGTTCCTCATGTACTTTCCGCTATTAATGCAAATCTTATCAATGAAATTAGTTTTCCTTAAAAAAAAGAAAATTATACTCATCATAAATGCAGAAATCATTGCACTTGAAACATTAATATATCTGTATGTTAATTTCTTTCACATTCTGAAATACGTTTACATTCAATTGGAAATTAGATAGTGCATGTACTATATATAAGGTAATAGAATATCATGAGACGATTTGGCTCAAGCAAACTTGGGTCGGTTTTAAGACGGATAGACCTAACACGCACCAAATGTATATGTTATTTGCAATACAACTAGAGATCTGGAACTCGGAAACTTTGGACAATGATATCTATATTTAAGAGGGTGTATATAGCGGTTGTGAGCATGAGTCACCAGCATTTCTTATATAAAATCAACTTGAAGCACCTTTTTAGAGGTAAGTAGCATTAACTAACTACTAAGATTTACTTGCGACTGAGATGGCTTAGACATGTCAAGAAGTGACAGACGACGGCGTCTGTCAAAACAGTTGAAAGCCTCACTGTATAGAGAAAGATGAGTAAAGGCAGACCCAAACTGACTTAGGATGAGCAGATTATGTATGACTTACTAGATTTGCATCTCTCTGAAGACATGGTCCAGGATAGAAGTTCATGGAGACCGAAGATTAAGGTTAAGGAGGTGTAAGCAGGATATACGGGTACCTTAGAGTATACTTAGAGGATTAGATACCTTCTACATTTTAAGTTGACTTTGTACTTTTGTTTTTGTCTTTGTCTTTCAGTTATTTGTGCATATCCATTGTTATGACTATTTTAATATCAGAAGCTTTCTATTTTGTGTTTACTAAAATCTCTTCACTAGTACACTAGCATACCATATTCCTATTATTGTGTCATCTATGCATGTACATATAGAGCCGGAGGTTTCACTGGAAGCAAACACTCTATCTCTTGAGATGGATGTATTGTTTGCATGCCTCTCGGCCTCTCCATACTCTAGCGATAGCTTTTGCTGTCGTTGGGATATACTGGATATAATTGTTGTTGTTGTTGTTGTAAGATTTACTTTTAAACTTCCATATCTGTAATTTGTTACTGATTTAAGCATCAAACAGACTTGGGGAATCATTTTCCTCCTTTGAAATCATTTTCTAATTGCACACACTGAACACATTCGATAATGGCACATCCAGTCAACCTTTTTCAAATCATACGCAGCAAGTCGTAAATGATGAAATGTGGCCCATTTCCAACTATAGCTCTGGCATGTGGGTCGAGTTCTCCTCCCCCATTACCCATTTCTTTTTCAATGATTTTGCCAAATCTTCTGTTTTTTTCCCCCCCTTGAAGAACTCCAAATTGTTGTTTCAAAAATCTTCGAAAATGATTGTTTCAAAAAGAATTAAAAAAGGGAAACGGACAAGTATTGATGGTTGATCGATCCGAGTATGTCTAAATCTATATAACCACGGTTCTGGTTGGAGCTCCAAATAAAGGGCCCGAAAATGATGATATGTGACTTGGGCTCGTAGCCAGGCCTATCAGGAGTAGCACCCAAATACCACGTCCTTTGATGGGAAGGGGAAATTAACAGCCTATTAGGCATTGGAAACACAGTAAAAACGCTTTAGTAGTTGAATATTATTGTTTTATTCATTCTACTTTGATTAGGGTTTTTATTGTCAAAAATGTAAGCACAATTTTTACCATGAAAATCTACTGTAAAATTTTGCATTACATCAATTTTATAATTATGCTGGTCTTTGAAACTTATCTGCATACAATGTTTTTTTCCTCTTGTATACAACTCGTTCTAAAAACTACTATTCATCATAGTCTCTTAGATTAGATGGTTTCTAAACATGCATTGGGGTCATCCTTTCTTCCCCCCTCTTTCCTATGTGTTTCTGTTCTATACTAATGAACGTTTAGGTGGACGAATAAGATATGTTACGTTAAAATAAAATGACGTCGTTTTTTTTAAAAGATTGTGGATAAATAATTTAAGCTAATTATGCGACCACATATGAATTTTCAAAGTTATCCTTACATTTTTTAGTGGAGCAGAAGTTTTATTGATTGGACTCACTAATAAATCAAGAATCTTCAATGATAACTATGGAGTAGCAATAATTGGTTGTCATAGTGTCATAAAAAACCATGGAGTTTGTGTGTAATATCGCATCCCATATTGAAAAAGTGGGATACACACACATGTATATATATGTATATATATATATGCATACACACAAAAAATATGTGTGTGTATATATGTATATGTGTATTTATATACATACACTCAAAAATATTGTTCTCGTGTGATTTGAAATCTTCAAAAATCAAATCATTGTAGTCATATTTTATCAATAACTAGTAAATTGAGGTAAATTAAAAAACAGAAGTGTTAATTGAAATGGTAGTATAGAAAATTTGATGACTAATGCAGTATTATTTTTAGACAATAGATAATATTATTAGGACAATCCTGAATTAAAACTAAGACAATATTTTTGAAATAAAGCAGAATAGAAATTAAGACAATATTTTTAGACAGATGAAAAATTGTTTAACATATCCTAGTTGTCTTCTTTGTTTAATTTGAATTGGGACAAACCAAAAAAAGATATACTTCCTTTGCCCTAAAGATATTGTTACACTTGAACAAACACGTAGTTGGTCAAACACTGTTTAAAATCAAATTTTAAAGTACTTTATATTGTGCATTAGAATCTGATCCTAAATGACCTATCAAGCTCAATCAAATTTACACAAAAGATAAGTCAAAGCTAATCAAGGAAAAATTACATAACTCAAATCCCTAAAATTTCGTACTGGAATTACACCCTGTCGGTTACTGGCTTATAGCCGCTTCTAGACACCGAATTAGGGTTTTCACTCTTCAGAAAAGTTGTATCTCATGAAATTTCCTTGAATTTGGGCTTTTGAATCACCTCATTTGGACTCTTACTCTGACAGAGATACGGGCCTTCAAAGATTAGGTATCTATCCAGTGATCTTCAGTACTTTCCATTCTGGACTCCCAACTTGCACCTGATTTCAGTCCATCTTGTAGCCCGAATTAGCAAAAGTGTAAAACATAAAAATCGTCACAAATTGAGTTATCTGAAACCTCCAAGTGGTTTGAACCCATTTGGATCAGTACTCCGACCTAGGCATCCAAAATACCAACTGGTGTCCGGCTGCCTTCCTGAAAAATAGGGACTCTTCAAGCCACTTTCCTTATTTAGCCTTGTCACCTTAAAAAACACTTAAAAAACGGTAATTAGCACTATAACACATATTACAGACTTTATAAAATATCCTAGACCTAAAACAACGACAACGCAAACAACTAGACTCGATATTACAACGACAACGCATGAAATGACCATCCTGCCCTCCCACCAACCCTTACATCATATATGCTATAAACTCAAGGACAATCAAATCATGGCCTCAATAACATAGAAAAATCATGCATCTACATTCCTTGGCTCATCTTGTACATGTTTGAACAAGAAGCTCTTTAGTTTATATCTTCTATTTGTGCAAAAACTTCTTGTTTGTGGAGTTTGTATGTTCAACGCCCTTGTTTGTGAAGTTTGAATGTTTAGGGCTCCTTGAATCGCATCACATGTAGTGATAGAACCAGAGGGTAGAGAATTAAGCCAAGCTTTTGATTTATCTTTTAGGGTAAATGGGAAGAGTCTCAGCCTTATAGCATCATCAGTGACTCTATTTTGCTTGAATGTGTCACATATTTCTAGAAAATTAGAAATATGGGTGTTAGGGTCTTCACATGATAAACCGTAAGATTGTACAGATTGTTGAATCATTTGAATTATAGCTGGTTTAATTTCAAAATTATTTACAGCTATAGATGGCAATAAAGAAAAGTAAGAAGGAGAGAATCGGTAACGAAGGAAAGCAGTCATGAGCTGCCCTAAGCCCGGAAGATGGAGTCGAACCTTTTTAGTCCCTTCGTTCTCCCGTTCATTCATAATAGCCCGACTCATCAAATCTCAGATTCCAGGCATGTCTTCAATAATCGGACCCAAAAGAAAAAGCAATTTTAACGAACTACGGGTTTCCCACCAACCTGTGTCGGTCTTGCTAAAGCTAAAGGCTTTCTCCCTCTCGACACGAGAAAGCTCAAAGCAGCAGCTCCCTCTACCCTAGGGATTGCATAATCTCTAAGGCATCTTTGGGCTTCTTGTTTATTTACTGCCATTTCGATTGTCTCAATTTCTAATTCTTCTTGGATTTCCTGAATATTAACTCTCTGCGAATTGATTTCTGCCTGCCTTATTATTTTTCGGTTATGTTTAGCAGTACCCTCAATATTATGATCGTATAGAAAAGGCTCCTTGGAACTACGGATCATAAACTAATAAACTAATTACTAAAAGAAAGAAATAATAATAAAAATAAATAGTAAACGAAAACAAAAATTCAATCAAAAAACAAACAAATACAAAAAGATAATAAAAAAATGTAATATTGATTATAGGTAGGGGTGTTAAACAAACCGAGCCGTTCGCGAACTATTCGAGTTCGGTTCGTGTTCGGTTCGTATTCGTTCGTTAATTATTCATTATCGAGCCGAATTCGAATAGGTATTCGAGTTCGTTTAGTTAAACGAGACGAACTGTTCGCGAACAGTTCGGCTCGTTTAAACAGTTATAAGGTTATCGAGCCGAACTCGAACCAATTTTAAAGTTCGTTTAGCTAAACGAACCGAGCCGAACTATTCGTTTAGCTAAACGAATTCGAGTTCGAAAACTTAGTATTCGGTTCGGCTCGGTTCGTTAACACCCCTAATTATAGGGGCTCCAGCACAAATCGAACCCACGTGAAGCAACAATTGAGGAATATCTTTCTTTTTAATATATATTTGGAAATAAAGCAAACTAATTCAGCGAAATACATAAAAAATAACAGAATGAACGATTTTTTTCCCACAAATATATATATACAGTGGTTTAATCTAAAGGCTATATATAATTATATGATATCAAAATCTAATCTAAAAAACTTGATGTGTAATTTCTTAACCACTAACTAGCAAGTGCACTAGGTACAGTTGAAAGTTAGGCAAGAGGGTTATCGATCCCACGAGGAGTAATTTTAATTACCAAAATTATTTTTTTCACCTTAATTTAAACCCAATCAATAAAATTTAATAAAAGCAAAAACTAGCTACTAATAAAGTTTGAAGCCTTAACTTTTCATTTAAAGATTTCCTTGACTAGTTTATGTTCCGGTTGAATTATTTTCTCAAGTGTAGTCGACTCTTTAACCCAAAATAATTAACTAGTTTCCATTTCGAGCTGCTAAGGAAGAAATTCTCTATTTTAATTTTTACCCGATGTCTTGGCGTAAAAACCTAATTTAATTTGATAAACTCCATATCTCTATGTGAATTTTAATCAAACAAATCGCATTAAATATTTATGGAATTCCCTAGTTTCAATAACCTTTAATTATTTAATCCTAGCAATCCTCCTATAGAAATCGAATCTATCCCTAGTCAATTTTACTATAAGGTCATTGTTGACACGATTATAATTAAAATCTTCACCTCCCGATTCATCGAAATTAATTTATGTTCTATCAATAGGTATCTAATCTACTGAAACAATAAAACACACAATAACGATTAACGATTGGAATTAAACTTGTAAATTAAATAAATCAAAAGGGAAAACTAATACATTAAAACATCAAACAATACAACTTTCACAAAAACTAGTCAAGAAAATCAAATTTAGCCAAAAATTGAATCCATACTACCCATCATATTCATGTAATTGCATAAAAGAGCAATAGAAAAGAAACAGTGTATAAAATTTCACCTAAAAGCCTTGGAAATCACGCCGATGGGACTGCCTCTGACGGCCGCTGACGCCTGACGACTGCTGGCGTTGATTGAAACCGTCTGCAGCTGACTGAACACCACTTTTCCTACTTTCTTTTGCATTTCTGCAGGAAAGATAGATGGCAGGAATGCCTCGGAAAACGTGGCACTTTGTGGGAAAAATTCCAAGAGATCCCAGAGCCGCGTGCTTCTTGGCAAGGACGAACGCTGGTTTCCTTTTTTACTTTCTTTCTCTCTTTTTACCAATAGCAATGGAGAGCAGGAGGGTTGTTGGGAAAAGTGTCTGGCTTTTTCCTGAGAAATTCTCCGCCTATGTGATGCTCCCCCCTGCGGTATTTATACACGCAAAGAACATAGAGAGAGCTGATCAGCTCCCTTCTTCTTCCAATTGCCCGCAAATTTCATCAGTTTTCCTGATATGATTTGATTGAAACAGCTGAACTTTATCTTTTCCTTTTCGCTGTTTTCCTCAAGAACTGCGCCTGCTGGCGCCTGGCAGGAGTTCTACATTTTCTTTTTTTCTTGTAATATTAAAAGAAATGTGTAGTGTCCAACCAAAAAAATAAATATTACATTTAGCTAAATAATATAGACTTTAACATCATTTAAATGATAACTAAGTTAAGCTCATAAAATAAAGTTAATTTAGCTAACAAAATTAATATTTTCTATTTTATCACATGAACACTTCAATTATTCAATTTGATTGTATTATTATTCTTTTAGTGTCATTTTAGCCAAATATTGCTTGATATTATTTCCAGGAGTTCCAACAAGATTCAAATCATCAACGTATACAGCAATTATAGAGAACCCACTTGATAAATACACATGGACAAATTGGATTATTTACATATCCTTCTTTAATGAGGTACTCACTGAGGCGATGATACCACATCCTGCCAGATTGTTTTAGTCCATACAAGGATCTCTGTAATTTGATTGAGTAAATCCATGTCTTTTGATCACATACTGTAGGTAATTTTAATCTTTCAGGGATCCTCATATAAATATCATTATCTAAAAATCCATATAAGTATACGGTAACCACATCCATTAACCGCGTATCAAGGTTTTTAGCAACTACCAGGCTGATTAGATATTGTAATGTTATGACATCAATTACTGGGGAATATGTTTCATTATAATCAAGCCCAGGTCTTTGTGAAAAACCTTGCGCAACAAGACGTGCCTTATATCGCACAATCTCATTTTTCTCATTGCATTTTTGTACAAAAACCCATTTATATCCGATAGGTTTTACCCCTTCAGGGGTTTGGACTACAGGTCCAAATACTTTGTGACTTTGTAATGATTTCAGTTCTCTTGGATTGCATCTTTCCACTTTGGCCAATCATTTCTGTGTCGACATTATTCGATGGATCTCGGTTCAGGATCCTCATTTACAATTTCACATGCAATACCATAAGCAAAAACATGACCAATAATAACCTTTTGTCTATCCCAATTTTCTCCTGAACTTACACAATTCAAAGAGATTTCTTCAAAATTTTGTTCACTTGCTTCTTCAGGAGCAACTTGTTTATCAATTTTAGACTGATCAGTTTCAATTTCTATAGCGCTTTCAGGTTGTGAATTTCTTTGCTGGAGTATTCTCTTCGGGAGCATTAACTTATACCCTTCTCTTTCGAGGGTTTTTATCTTTTGTACCGACAGAACGCCCACGTTTTAGACTTGCTTTTGGCATACCATTATCATGTCTTTCAGAGACATTAAGCCGAATTGGCGTATTCATCGCTGGAACGTGGGATTTTGTTATCTTTTGATTATCAGTAAATGCGTCAGACAACTGATTTGCAACATTTTGTAAATGAATTATCCTTCATACTTCTTGCTCGCATTGATTTGTTCATGGGTCAAGATGAGAAAGTGAAGGAACGTTCCATGTATTTCCACGTTGTTTTCAGGAAACAGTACTTTATCTCCCCATAAAGGTGGGAAAACTTTCTCATCAAAATGACAATCAACATATGTTGCCTTAAATAAACCACTGCCAGGGGCTCAACATATCTCATGATAGATGGAGAATCAAAACCCATATATGCCTAGACGTCTTTGAGGACCCAGTTTTGTCCGTTGTGGTGGAGCAATCGGAACATATATCGCACAACCAAAAGTCTTTAAGTGTGAAATATCAGGCTGCTGGCCAGATACCATTTGAAATGGCGAATATGGTTGAAACAAACTGGGTCTTAGACGTATTAATGCAGATGCATGTAGAATTGCATGTCCCCAAGCTGTCATGGGTAAATTAGATCTTAAGAACATATGTCCGTTTTATAAATGACTCTGCCAGCCCATTTTGTGTATGCACATCTGCCATTGAATGCTCAACATCAATCCCAATCGACATGCAATAATCATTGAAAACTTGGGAAGTAAATTAACCAGCATTATCAAGACGAATAGATTTAATTGGATAATCGGCAACTGTGCTATTAAGCGTATAATCTGAGCAAGAAACTTGGCAAATGCTACTGTTCTTACCGAAAGCAAACTCACATGAGACCATCATGAAGAGGCATCCAATAAGACCATAAAATATCGAAAGGGTCCACAAGGGGGATCAATAGGTCCACAAATATCTCCTTGTATTCTTTGTAAAAATATAAGAGATTCAACATAAACCTTTATCGGGGATGGCCTCTTGATTAATTTCCCTTGTGAATAAGCAACACACACACAATCACGAGATAAAAGAATCATCCGGTTTTTTAAAGGATGTCCATGTGAGTTTTGTACAATTCTACGCATTATTATCGATCCCGAGTGGCTAGGTTGATCATGCCATAACATGAATAATGTTAGATTATTGAACTTCTAGTTCATCACAATATTAGATTCTACGGGATGTATAGTCGCATAATACAATCCAGATGAGAAATTGGGAATCGTTCTTTTACAAGCTTTAGGCATGAGTCTTCATATGTAACACATGAAAATTCCATATTCCCCTTATTCATGGTTTCAATATGAAAACCATTAAGACGTATGTCTTTGAAACTTAACAAGTTTTGTTTCGACTTGGTAGAAAATAATGTCATATTTATCAATATAGGTGTACCACCCGGTAGTATAATAGTTGCTCTTCCAGAGCCCTCAATCAATGATATAGTACCCAAATTAACTAACATTTGCTTTTGCCAATTGAATGTGGAAAAATATTTTCGATCACGAAGAATTGTATATGTCGTTCCACTATCAACCAGACAGATGTCCCCACCATTCATCTTGATATGTCTAGCATAACATATACAATTTTCGTAATGAAATTAAATTCCAAAGAATTAACACATAAATGGAAATTATAATGTAAGACAACGAAATTTTATTTATGCAAATAGATAAGTTTAAATTGAAACAAAGTTGCAGGCTAAGATGTCATAAACTAAATGAAAACTTATCCAAAGAAAACATGACTAATCATGAAAAATAACTAGACATCCTACATAATTATGCCCGGCTATTGTTATTTGTAGCATCATCCACAAACTGAATTACATTGACATCCATGTTGAAAAATATGTTTGGATAATTTTCAAAGTCATGATTTTAAGTGTTACATGTCACATATGGTGTTATAAATGAAAAGGATGAATAAGTGAAGAAAAAGATATTGATGTTTAGTTTTTTTTTGAAATAATTTTCTAAAATGTGATGAATTGGTTGTTTTCATTTGTGTATGATTTATACATGTTCATTATGTGAATATTATGTTTTTTGTGATTATTATTGTCTTGTGACTAACGTGCCTTGGAAGTTTCTACAACTTACCAAAAAGGGCAAAATTGGTATTTCGAGTTTGTAGGAACATGATATGATGAAAATATTTCAAGGATGTATTCTTATCCTATTTATCATGACAAAGGTGATATCATGAGTATTTATGACCATCCGGGTCATTTCTGGAGTTTTCTTACACCAGGGGTATTTTGGTCATTTTACCCCCAAGGGTATTTTTGGTATTTTCACTCAAGGAATCTCTTGAGTATATTATTATCTTCATTCTGGAGCTGTGTTATTATTATTTTGAAGATAATTGGTGATCATATATCTTATTCTCTCAACCGATGATATTATTGACTATAGCTGGATATGTGACGATTTGAGATGTCACATTCTATTTTTTCTCGAAGACCCTCTTATATATTTATAGAGAACATTTATCATCATTATTCAGAGATATTAAAGGTGTCAAAGGTGTGGAAATGATCTCAACATATAAAGAAATATTGGGAAATTTCGGTGTTACACGTTGACATAATCTTGTCAAGTGTTATCTATTTATTTCTTCTTCAAAAATCTGAGTTGCTACACTTATATATGTGGAAAAACGTGACTATCAGGTAGACATGATGTGGTATTCATTTTGAGTTGGAGACAAGTGGACCAACCAAAAAGGAGCTAGTTGGCAAAATTGCCAACTTGGATTTTTTTCTAAATATAGCCAACGGCTATATGGTTTCTTGGAGTATTTTTCAGCAGATTTTTTGAAGTCAAATGGAGCTCTCACATGCCCTATTATGTTGCTTGAAGTTGGGATAATTTGGTGGTATTATCCTTTCTTATTTTATTAAGAAAAATCAAAATTTTTGTTGAAGAAAAAGTAGCCAACGGCTACATCTCAATTGGAGCAGATTTTTGGATTTAAAATGGTCAAGGTCACATGCCTATTATCTTGCCAAAAGTTGAGAAGATGATGGAGTTGTTATGGTGCTATTATCTTCACATTTTCAAGATAATTCCAAGTCATTTTTAGTTGAAACTTTCGGCCACATCATTTTGCCAAGGTGGACCAATCATGTGTTTTATTTTGCCAAGTGTACAAAGCCAACCAATGATGAGAAGACATTTGGAGTTGATGATGAAGATGATGACACATTGGCATTCTTATCTTCAAGGCTCAAATCACACTATAAATAGAGGCAATGGTGAAGAAGATGAAACACACTTGAAGCTCACAAGCATTCTATAGCTTTCATATTCATCTTCTTGTTCTTGTTGTTGTATTTTGTTGTAGCAAAGTTGTTCTTAATATTTTGGTGAGCTACAAGCCTCTTGAGCTTCATTTGTAAGATTGATTAGCCATCTTTATAAGGCTACATCAATAGGTGTTGGAGGTATTGCAACTAAGTGTTGCTTAGAAGGTGATTATCCAAGTCTTGAGTAGGGTTGGTGTATAACCCAAGGATCAAGCTTGGCTCTTGTTGTAAGGTGTTCATATCATAGTGAAATCCAAGGAAAGGTGTTCCTTGGGACTGGAGTAGGTCACATTGACCGAACCAGGATAAATCCTCGGTGTTCTTCTCTTGTTTCTTTATTTCTGTTTTCTGCCGTTTTTGACTGCAGTTTTCACCCAACTTCACACAATTTGAAAAAATAGCTAAACATTTTCAAAATTCGTGATTTTTGGTGGAGTTATACTTCAGACTGTTAGCTTTCATTTGCAACAAGAATCACTTGATTTGAGCAAGTAAAAGTTAGTCTTTCAGTCTTTGCAAGATAACTGCTCCAATCTGGCTGCAATCTGACCAGTTTTGAGAAAAGTTAAATTCTGTATTTTTCAAGAATTGTTTGAGGTCAGGGCCTTTTGGAAACTTCATCTACACATCCTAAGGAGTGTTTTGATATAAAGATCAACCTTTTTGGTTGAGTATTCAAAGAGAAACACTATTTTCAAAATCAGCAACATTCTGTCCAATTCTGTCCAGATTGACCATCTAAATCTTTTAATTTGTTTGAAGGGTCAAACGATCTTATTTTTGTCTGATTTTTGGACAGAGTCTTGTTAACTCATTGAAGTTTAATTCTGGAAAGTTTCATAATTTTTGGAGTTGTGTACAATTATTTGTGAATTTTTGAAAAACGGGTTCTGAATCTGAGTTGGTCTCAGATTCTGTTTTCAAGGGGATTTTAACAAAGGGTTGTAGTGTAATTTCCGCTAACCACTATTCACCCCCCCTCTAGTGGTGTTCATTGCAGGTGCACGGTCCAACATTTGGTATCAGAGCCAGACCAACACCACTCAAAAGAAGCAAGATTCAACACCGTACGAACAATACAAGGCCAAGAAACAACAATTCATAATATACTGCTTGTCTCAAATCAAAGGTACATACTATGGCTATTGTTTCTCACAAAGGTGAGTTGGAAGGTATGTCCACACAACGCCCTCCTCTTTTTGATGGCAATAATTTTGTTCATTGGAAACTAAGAATGAGGCTATTCTTAATGGCTATAGACATCGATTTATGGTCTATAGTTGAAGATGGGCCGTACATTCCAATGAAAGTTGTACAAGTTAGTGGAGTAACTCAAGAGGTTGAAAAATAAAAAGTGAATGGTCATCAGATGATAAAAAGAAAATGTCCATGAATGCTAAAGCTATGCAATTACTTTTGAATGGACTTACAACTTCTGAAGCAGGATATGTGTCAAATTGCACAAGTGCACACGACATGTGGAAATCACTTGTATTAAAGCATGAAGGTACTAGTGGTGTTAAAGAGTCAAAAATAAACATGCTTATGACTGAATTAGAGACTTTCAAAATGTTGCCAAACGAATCCATAACATCTATGGATTTGAGGATTACTAATATTTTCAATGCCCTTGAAGCTTTAGGGAAGTCATTTTCGAACAATGAAAAGGTTCAAAAGGTGCTACGAAGTCTCCCTGCTGAATGGGATCCAAAGGTGACTGCAATCGAGGAGACAAAGTCAATCACCAAGATGGATGAATTGATCGGGTCTCTTAAAGTCTATGAGGTAAAACTGAACCAACGAAAGTCTGAATCGTCTAAGTCATCCAGTAAGTCAATAGCCTTCAAAACAACTGAAACACATGCTAATAACGATGATAGTAATAGTGATACTGAATTAGACGATGACTTGATATTGATTGCTAGAAAACTTAGAAAGTTTTTCAAACGCCCAAATAGGAATAGACAACATAATTCTTCTTCTTCTTCTTTTTCTCAATCTAAGAAAAATAACACAAACAAATGGTATAATAAAGAATTAAAGTGTTATGAATGCGGTCAAAAAGGACATATTTCATACGATTGTCCAACAAAGAAAAATAATAATAAAACAACAATAATAAACAAGCCAAGGACAAGGAAGCTCAAACGTCAAAGACAAAGGAGTCTAAGGCAAGAAAAGGGAAACGAGCAATGAAGGTGAGCACATGGAGCGACTCATCCGACTCAGAATCCGAAACTGAGGAAGCTCAAGTGTGCTTCGTATCCAACGAGGTATGTTCTTCTTCTGATAGTGATTCTGATAGTGACATGACATTTGATGAAATGTATGAAGAATTCCTACGAATGCATGCTCACTGTAAGAGGCTCTCTAAAGAAAAGAAGAAACTAGTTGAAGAAAATGACAAGTTGAAGACGTCCAACTTGGAATTTTCCGATCAACTAGAATCTCTTAAACAAGAGTCTACTAATACTCTTGATTCTTTAGAGAACAAAATTGAATCATATAGGAAAGATGAACAAAAGTTACAAATGGAAAATAAAATGTTGAAATCCAAGTTAGAAAGTTGTGAAAATGAAATAGTGCAACTTAAGTCTTCTAAATTTACCTTAGAAAAAATGATAGAACAATTTAAATCGGGTGCAAATATGTTAGATACACTTATCTCATCACAAAAGTATGGCAATGATAAAACCGGCCTAGGCTATAAAGAAGAAAACGAAAAAGTAAATGAAAAGACTAAGTTTGTTTCATCTAGTACAAAGTTGCCATATAATACAAAATCAACTTTGCCTGCTACATCTTCTTCTACACCTTCTTCTACTCATATCAAGGCAAAAAAAACACACCCCACCAATATGCACACGCATAAACATACATCTAGGCCAAATTTTGCATCTAGACAACCTAGAAATCATGCCTACATGTATACAAATGCAACTAGACCAAATAAAATGCATCCAACTTTTTGAACCTAAGCATAAGCAACTCTCATACAAGTCTTATAGAAATACACATGAATATACATATAGAGCACCATATAAGAAACAAAATCGCATGCCTTATACACATTATAAGATTCGGTCATCCTATAATGATTATCAACCATGGCGCAACATGTATAACAATGCATCCTCACTTATGTGGAATAATCATCTATATGCTTATCCTTCTTACTTTAACCATGCTAAAAATGTGCCTAGAAAGTATATTCAAGTTTGGATACCTAAGGGTTATCTAAACAAGAATAATGCCCCTAACATTCAAGGACCCAAATAAAGGGTACCTAAAACTTTGTCTCCATTGTAGGAAAAATGCAAGGAATGCAAGAAAGAGGCAAAGTCAAAGAATCTAAAAACCAAATGGTTTTTAGATAGTGGATGTTCGAGGCATATGACGGGCAACCCCAATCTATTCACCGAACTTGAACATATTGATGGTGGAAAGGTAACATTCGGTGACAACAACAAAGGAAAAGTTGTTGGAAAAGGAACAATCGGGGACCCAAACACATTTCAAATACGAAATGTGTTGCTAGTAAGCAATCTCTCTTATAATTTACTTAGTATTTCTCAACTTATAGATTGTGGTTATAATGTCTCCTTTCTTCCCAATTCTTGTGATATAATAAATGAAAAAGGAGAAACGGTTTTAAAAGGAAATAGAGATGGAAATATTTATACCCTTACCTTAGATAACATGTTAAATGCTAAGGTTAAGTGTCTAATATCACATGACTTAGATGTGAATTTATGGCATAGAAGATTAGGCCATATAGGAATTTCAACCATTAGGAAATTATCTAAAAAGAATTTAATTAGAGGTATGCCTAAGTTAGACTTAGATAATTTTCAAATGTGTGAAACATGTATTAAGGGAAAACACATTAAAGAAACCTTAAAACCGAAACATGAAGTGAGTACTAGTCATGTACTAGAATTGCTTCACTTAGACTTATTTGGTCCAAGTAGGACAAGAAGTCTAGGTGGACACTACTATGTGTGTGTCATAGTAGACGATTACTCACGCTACACATGGACATTGTTCTTAACACACAAAGACGATGCTCCATTAGCAATCGAAACCCTTATCAAGCAACTTGAAAACATTTACGAAGAAAATGTCAAAAGAATTAGAAGTGATAGAGGTGGAGAATTTAAAAATAAAGACGTAATCAAATTTTGTGAACTTTATGGAATAAAACATGAATTCTCACCACCTAGAACACCACAACTCAATGGAGTTGTTGAACGTAAAAATAGAACGATTCAAGAAGTTGCAAGGACAATGCTGTGTGAAAATAAATTACCTAAGTATTTATGGGCTGAAGCTGTTAACTGTGCATGTTATATTATAAATAGGCTCACTATTAGAAAGAAATTAAATAAAACGCCTTATGAATTGCTAAACAATAGACAACCTAAAATAGATTATCTTAAAGTATTTGGATGTAAATGTTTTGTGCTAAACACTAAGGATAATCTAGATAAATTTGAACAAAAGTCTATTGAATGTATATTTGTTGGATATTCAACTAACTCAAGAGCATATAGGTGTTATAATCCTGCATCTAGAAAAATAATTGAATCCATACATGTGAAATTCAATGAAAATGCATGCTTTGAAGTTAGTGATAAACATCAACATAAACAAGAAACAAATGTTGAAAATATGTTTGATGATGATGTATTACTTGAGCCTGTACTTGATCATCTAGAACCAACTCCCCCTGAACAAGACATGCATGAACCCTTAGATGAAATGAATCAAGAAAATTTGCAATTGGAAGATGATACAACTAATGATCCAATTACATATGATAACATTCACACTAATGAAACTTTGAACAAGATGAGGGTGAACCTAGTCAATCTAGGAATTGGTGGCACCCTAGAGAATTAATCATTGGGGATCCAAGTGTTGGGGTTAGAACACGTAGAAACATAAGTCAACTTGAAGGACATAGCTTAGTCTCACACATAGAACCTAAGAATGTTAAGGAAGCCTTAGGTGACATATCATGGATAGATGCTATGCATGAGGAATTAAATCAATTCACAAGGAACAACGTATGGGACTTAGTACCTAAACCTGAAGACAAGTCTATCATAGGAACTAAATGGGTCTTTAGGAATAAAATGGATGAACAAGGAAATATTACAAGAAATAAGGCTAGACTAGTCGCACAAGGTTATAATCAACAAGAAGGAATAGATTATGAGGAAACCTTTGCACCCGTTGCACGACTAGAAGCAATTAGATTGTTACTTGCGATTGCAAGTCTAAGTAACATTAAACTCTTCCAAATGGATGTCAAGAGTGCATTCTTAAATGGATACATCCAAGAAGAAGTGTTTGTCAAACAACCCCCTGGATTTGAAGATCCAAAGAATCCTAACCATGTTTACAAGCTTAAGAAAGCTTTATATGGTTTGAAACAAGCTCCAAGAGCTTGGTATGATAGATTTGCAAACTTTCTTATTGCGAATAATTATGAAAGGGGAACCATAGACAACACATTATTCCTAAGAAGAAAAGGTAATGATTTGTTAATAGTTCAAATATACGTAGACGATATTATCTTTGGTTCAACTAACCCTACCTTAGTAAAAGACTTCGAAGAATGTATGAAGTCAGAGTTTGAAATGTCAATGGTAGGAGAGTTGAATTATTTCTTAGGACTCCAAATCAAACAAACCCCTCAAGGAATTCACATTAGCCAACTTAAGTATGTCAATGATATGATTAAGAAGTTTGGCTTTGAAGATTTGAAACCTACAACTACCCCCATGAGTGTTAGTACCAAACTCGATAAGGATGAAAATGGTAAACCTTTTGATGACACACTCTATAGGTCTATGATTGGCTCATTGTTATACTTAACTGCATCAAGACCTGATATCATGTTTAGTGTGTGTATGTGTGCTAGGTTTCAATCTTGTCCTAAGGTATCACATTACAATGCAGTGAAAAAGATATTTAGATATCTTAAGCATACACCTCACTTAGGACTATGGTATGATAAAATGCTAAGTTGGAATTACACGCATATAGTGATGCTGATTATGGTGGTTGCAAGTTAGATAGAAAATCCACTAGCGGCACATGTCAATTCATAGGAACCAATTTGATCTCTTGGTTTTCTAAAAAGCAAGCTAGTGTAGCTCTTTCTACCACTGAAGCCGAGTATATTGCTTTGAGTTTATGTACTACCCAAATACTTTGGCTTAAACAGCAACTTAGTGATTTTGGCATTAAAATGAAAAAGATTCCAATTTTCTGCGATAGCACAAGTGCAATCAATCTTTCCCGGAATCCGGTGCTTCATTCTAAGGCCAAACACATTGAGGTGCGATACCACTTTCTTCGCGATCATGTTCAAACTGAGGACATAGTGATAAACCATATAAGAACTGATCACCAAATCGCCGATATCTTTACCAAACCCCTTAATCAAGCCACGTTTGAAAACTTACGAGCCAAGTTAGGTATGATGACTTACGATACCATTGTATAGTTCTATCTTTTGCATGATTTGCAAAATAAAGGGGGAGATAGCATAAGTACATGATTTTAGATTTTAGTTGCTAAGTCATCATTTGGTATGAAATGATAAGTTTCAAATTAAGTTAAGAGTTAAGTATAGGTTAAGGGGGAGAGTATGAGTTGAGGGGGAGCAACATACTATTTAAAAGTTGAAAACATTTGGTTAAACTTTTTAAATTTTTGGTTATAAGTTGTGACATTAAAATCATGTTAGGTTATTTTGAAAATCATCCAAAAGGGGAGAATGTTGAAAATATGTTTGGATAATTTTCAAAGTCATGATTTTAAGTGTTACATGTCACATATGGTGTTATAAATGAAAAAGATGAATAAGTGAAGAAAAATGATATTGATGTTTAGTTTTTTTTTGAAATAATTTTCTAAAATGTGATGAATTGGTTGTTTTCATTTGTGTATGATTTATACATGTTCATTATGTGAATATTATGTGTTTTTGGTGATTATTATTGTCTTGTGACTAACATGCCTTGGAAGTTTCTACAACTTACCAAAAAGGGCAAAATTGGTATTTTGAGTTTTGTAGGAACATGATATGGTGGAAATATTTCAAGGATATTCTTATCTATTTATCATGACAAAGTTGATATCATGATTATTTATGACCATCCGGGTCATTTCTGAGTTTTCTTACACCAGGGGTATTTTGGTCATTTTACCCCCAAGGGTATTTTTGGTATTTTCACTCAAGGAATCTCTTGAGTATATTATTATCTTCATTCTGGAGCTGTGTTATTATTATTTTGAAGATAATATGGTGATCATATCTTATTCTCTCAACCGATGATATTATTGACTATAGCTGGATATGTGACGATTTGAGATGTCACATTCTATTTTTCTCGAAGACCCTCTTATATATGTTATAAGAGAACATTTATCATCATTATTCAGAGATATTAAAGGTGTCAAAGGTGTGGAAATGATCTCAACATATAAGAAGAAATTGGGAATTTCGGTGTTACACGTTGACATAATCTTGTCAAGTGTTATCTATTTATTTCTTCTTCAAAAATCTGAGTTGCTACACTTATATATATGTGGAAAAACGTGACTAATCAGGTAGACATGATGTGGTATTCATTTATGAGTTGGAGACAAGTGGACCAACCAAAAAGGAGCTAGTTGGCAAAATTGCCAACTTGGATTTTTTTCTAAATATAGCCAACGGCTATATGGTTTCTTGGAGTATTTTTCAGCAGATTTTTTGAAGTCAAATGCTCTCACATGTCCTATTATGTTGCTTGAAGTTGAGGATAATTTGGTGGTATTATCCTTTCTTATTTTATTAAGAAAAATCAAAATTTTTGTTTGAAAAGAAAAGTAGCCAACGGCTACAACATCTCAATTGGAGCAGATTTTTGGATTTAAAATGGTCAAGGTCACATGCCTATTATCTTGCCAAAAGTTGAGAAGATGATGGAGTTGTTATGGTGCTATTATCTTCACATTTTCAAGATAATTCCAAGTCATTTTTAGTTGAAATTTCGGCCACATCATTTTGCCAAGGTGGACCAATCATGGTGTTTTATTTTGCCAAGTGTACAAAGCCAACCAATGATGAGAAGACATTTGGAGTTGATGATGAAGATGATGACACATTGGCATTCTTATCTTCAAGGCTCAAATCACACTATAAATAGAGGCAATGGTGAAGAAGATGAAACACACTTGAAGCTCACAAGCATTCTATAGCTTTCATATTCATCTTCTTGTTCTTGTTGTTGTATTTTGTTGTAGCAAAGTTGTTCTTAATATTTTGGTGAGCTACAAGCCTCTTGAGCTTCATTTGTAAGATTGATTAGCCATCTTTATAAGGCTACATCAATAGGTGTTGGAGGTATTGCAACTAAGTGTTGCTTAGAAGGTGATTATCCAAGTCTTGAGTAGGGTTGGTGTATAACCCAAGGATCAAGCTTGGCTCTTGTTGTAAGGTGTTCATATCATAGTGAAATCCAAGGAAAGGTGTTCCTTGGGACTGGAGTAGGTCACATTGACCGAACCAGGATAAATCCTCGGTGTTCTTCTCTTGTTTCTTTATTTCTGTTTTCTGCCCGTTTTTGACTGCAGTTTTCACCCAACTTCACACAATTTGAAAAAATAGCTAAACATTTTCAAAATTCGTGATTTTTGGTGGAGTTATACTTCAGACTGTTAGCTTTCATTTGCAACAAGAATCACTTGATTTGAGCAAGTAAAAGTTAGTCTTTCAGTCTTTGCAAGATAACTGCTCCAATCTGGCTGCAATCTGACCAGTTTTGAGAAAAGTTAAATTCTGTATTTTTCAAGAATTGTTTGAGGTCAGGGCCTTTTGGAAACTTCATCTACACATCCTAAGGAGTGTTTTGATATAAAGATCAACCTTTTTGGTTGAGTATTCAAAGAGAAACACTATTTTCAAAATCAGCAACATTCTGTCCAATTCTGTCCAGATTGACCATCTAAATCTTTTAATTTGTTTGAAGGGTCAAACGATCTTATTTTGTCTGATTTTTGGACAGAGTCTTGTTAACTCATTGAAGTTTAATTCTGGAAAGTTTCATAATTTTTGGAGTTGTGTACAATTATTTGTGAATTTTTGAAAAACGGGTTCTGAATCTGAGTTGGTCTCAGATTCTGTTTTCAAGGGGATTTTAACAAAGGGTTGTAGTGTAATTTCCGCTAACCACTATTCACCCCCCCCCCTCTAGTGGTGTTCATTGCAGGTGCACGGTCCAACATATTGTTAGGTGCAGCAATTGTCCCGTGGCGTAGGCCGGTGGGCGTAGGCCGTGTGGGCCTAGTCACAGTCGAATGCCGTGGGCGCTTGTGTGCTGAATGCACTATAAGGCTAGGGTATGCGCATCTCCTGTCACCAATTGGTTTTGGGAGAGATGGTAGCGCCTGAGGTCCTACAAGTGGTATCAGAGCGAGGTCACGGGTTCGATTCCCAGCAGGAGCAATTGCTGAGGGGGAGATTGTTGGGTGCAGCAATTGTCCCGTGGCGTAGGCCGTGTGGGCCAAGTCACAGTCGAATGCCGTAGGCGCTTGTGTGCTGAATGCACTATAAGGCTAGGGTATGCGCATCTCCTGTCACCAATGGTTTTTTTTGGGAGAGATGGTAGCGCCTGAGGTCCTACAAGTGGTATCAGAGCGAGGTCACGGGTTCGATTCCCAGCAGGAGCAATTGCTGAGGGGGAGATTGTTAGGTGCAGCAATTGTCCCGTGGCGTAGGCCGGTGGGCGTAGGCCGTGTGGGCCAAGTCACAGTCGAATGCCGTGGGCGCTTGTGTGCTGAATGCACTATAAGGCTAGGGTATGCGCATCTCCTGTCACCAATTGGTTTTGGAGAGATGGTAGCGCCTGAGGTCCTACAATCCATACTTGGGGCCATAAGATAATCTTCAAGATCCAAATCATCAAAATGATTGGGGATTGTGTCATCATTGTCTGCTATGTTTCCAAAGTCAAAAAATTAGTTTGTTTTCCCATGCCTTTATCCTTCTGGGATGCCCGATAAAGGTCAACCAATTGTTTTGGTGTACGACAAGTACGAGACCGATGCCCTTGAGAACTGCATCGATAACATGTCTCATCGTGATGCTTAGTCTGTGTACCATCTTTTACAGCTTGCGCATTTTAACGTGACTTTTCATTTTTTTCCCACTTTTGTGGTATGTGTAGAGCTTCTACCACGGCCACAACCTCTACTGCGACCATGACCACAGCCACGACAATGACCACTGTTGAGAAATATGTTTGGATAATTTTTAAAGTCATGATTTTAAGTGGTAAATACTTACAAATACCATACATGGTGTTATATGTGATTAAAAGTTGAAAAGGTTGAAAAAGTTGACATCGATCTCTTAGGTTGTTGCACATCGATCGATCTATGTACATAGATCCCTCACATCGATCGATCCATGTAAGGCAGTAAAAGTTCAAACTTTACGGTGAGACATCGATCTCTAAACCTGAGACACATCGATCAATCGATGTGGATCGAACCCTCACTTTGATCGATCGATGTAGGTCAGAGACAAACTCTGAAACTTTCAGTGAGACATCGAACTCTCAACCTGAGCCACTTCGATCGATCGATGTCTAGGGTTTTTAGAAATAATTTTCTAAAATGTGATGAAATGGTTGTTTTCATTTGTATATAATTTATACATGTTCATTATGTGAATATTATATTTTTGGTGATTTTAAATGTATTGTGACTAATGTGCCTTGGAAGTTTCTACAACTTACCAAAAATGGCAAAATTGGTATTTTGAGTTTTATAGGAACATGATATGGTGGATATATATCAAGGACTTATTCTCATCTTATTTATCATGACAAAGATGATATTATGATTATTTCTGACCATCGGGGTCATTTCTGGAGTTGTTTCTCACCAGGGGCGGTTTGGTCATTTCACCCCTGAAGGTATTTTTGGGATTTTCACTCAAGGAATCTCTTAAACATATTATTATCTTCATTTTGGAGTTGAGTTATTATTAATTTGAAGATTATATGGTGATTTTATCTTATTTCTCCTCATGATGATATTATTGACTATAGCGGGATATGTGACGAGTTGTGATGTCACATTCTATTTATTTCTTGAAGACCCTCTTATATATGTTATCAGAGCATATTTATCATCATTATTCAGAGATATCAAAGGTGTTAAAGGTGTGGAAATGATCACTACGTACAAGAAGAAATAGTTGGAATTTTGGTGTTATATTGGCATAATCTTGTCAATTATTATTTGGTGATTTCTTCTTCAAAAATCTGAGTTGATATACTTCTACATATGTTCAAAAACGTGTACATTCAGGTGAAGGTGATAGATTATTCATTTTATGAGTTGGTGACAAGTGGACCAACCAAAAAGGAGCTAGTTGGCAAAATTGTCAACTTGGAAATTTTATTTTCGAACCCAGCGGCTATAAGGGTTTTTGGAGCTGAATTTGTTGGTCAAATGGCACCCCTTAAATGCCCTATTCTTGTGCAAAGAGTTGAGGATATTTTGGTAGTATTATCCTCCCTTATTATCTTCAATTTACAAAGGATAATCAAGGCTATTTTTAATGGAAAATTTGAATGTAGCCAACGGCTACTTGACTAGTTGTTGGAGCTGATTTTTGTTTGAAATTGTCAAATGCCCACATGCCTATTATCTTGCTAAAAAGTTGAGGGGATAGTGGAGTATTATAACTTGCTATTATCTTCACATTTTCAAGATAATTCCAAGTCATTTTTGGAGCTAAAATTCGGCCATGCAGAAATATAAAGGTGGACCAATCCTTTTGCTTGTTGTTGCCAAGTGTACAAAGCCAACCAATGATGTGAAGACACTTGGACTTGATGATGAAGATGGTGACACATGTGCATTCTTATCTACAAGGCTCAATTCACACTATAAATAGGAGGCAATGATGAAGAAGATGAAACACACTTGAAGCTCACTTGAAAGCATTTGTTGAATTGTCTAGCTATCATCTTCTTGTTGTTGTTCTTGTTTCATTCTTTGTAGCAAAGGTGTTATTGTTGTATTTGTTGAGCTACAAGCCTCTTGAGCTTCATTTGTAAGGTTGAATCTATAAGGCTACATCAATAGGTGATAGAGGTGTTGCAACTAATTGTTGCATAGAAGGTATTCATCCAAGTCTTGAATAAGGGTGTGTATAACCCAAGGATCAAGCTTGGTTCTTGTTGTAAGGTGATTCATTTCATTGTGAAATCCAAGGAAAGATGTTCCTTGGGACTGGAGTAGGTCACATTGACCGAACCAGGATAAATTCTTGGTGTTCTTGTATTGTTTCTTCATTTCTATTTTCTGCCCGTTTTTACTGCAGTTTTCACACAAATTCTCACAATTTGAGAAAATAGCTAAACACTTTCAAAATTCGTGATTTTTGGTGGATTTATACTTCTGACTGTTAGCTTTCATTTGCAATAAGAATCACTTGATTTGATCAAGAGAATTTAGTCTTTCAGTTTTTGCAAAATAACTGCTCCAATCTGGCTGCAATCTGACCAGTTTTGATAAAACTAAAATTCTGAATTTATCAAGAATTGCTTAAGGTCAGGGCCTTTTGGAAACATCATCTGCACATCCTAAGGAGTGTTTTTATATAAAGATCAACCTTTTTGGTTGAGTATTCAAAGAGAAACACGTTTTACAAAATAAGCAACATTCTGTTCAATCCTATTCAGATTGACCATCTGAATCTTTTTTTGTTTGAAGGGTCACACAATCTTCTTTTTGTCTGATTTTTGCATAGAGTCTTGCTAACACATTGAAGTTAAATTCTGAAAAGTTTCATAATTTTTGGAGTTGTATACACTTATTTTTGAATTTTTTAAAAACGGGTTCTGAATCTGAGATAGTCTCAGATTCTGTTTTCAAAAGGGTTTTTAATTAAGGGTAGTAGTGTAATTTCCGCGAACCACTATTCACCCCCTCTCTAGTGGTGTTTATTGCAGGTGTACGGTCCAACAATTGGTATCGGAGCGAGGTCTACACCACTCAAAGAAGCAAGATTTAATACGTACAAACAAACAAGGCCAAGAAAGAATAGTTCAAAATATCCTGCTAGTCTCAGAACAAAGGTATTTACAATGGCAATAGTTTCTCACAAAGGTGAGTTGGAAGATATGTCCACACAACGTCCTCTTCTTTTCGATGATAATAATTTTGTTCATTGGAAACTAAGGATGAGGCTATTCTTAATGGCTATAGACATTTATTTATGGTCTATAGTTGAAGATGGGCCGTACATTCCAATGAAAGTTGTACAAGTTAGTGGAGTCACTCAAGAAGTTGAAAATATAAAAGTGAATGGTCATCGGAAGATAAAAAAAAATGTCCATGAATGTTAAAGCTATGCAATTACTTTTAAATGGACTTACAACTTCTGAAGCAGGATATGCGTCAAATTGCACAAGTGCACACGATATGTGAAAATCACTTGTATTAAAGCATGAAGGAACAAGCGGTGTAGAAGGATCAAAATAAACATGCTTATGACTGAATTAGAGTCTTTCAAAATGTTGCCGAACGAATCCATAACATCTATAGATTTGAGAATTACTAACATTTTTAATGCTCTTGAAGCTTTAGGCAAATCATTCATGAACAATGAAAGGTTCAAAAGGTGGTGCGAAGCCTTCCTGCTGAATAGGATCCAAATGTCACGGCAATTGAAGATACGAAATCGATCACAAAAATGGACGAATTGATAGGCTCACTCAGAGTATACGAGGTAAAATTAAACCAACGAAAGTCTAAATCATCTAAGTCATCCGGTAAGTCAATAGCTTTCAAAACAACTGAAACACATGCTAGTAATGATGATAGTCATAGTGATAATGAACTAGACGATGACTTGATATTGATAGCAAGAAAACTTAGAAAGTTTTTCAAATGTCCAAATAGGAATAGAAAACATTCTCTTCTTCTTCTTCTGAATCTAAGAAAAATAACTCTAACAACAATAAATGGTATAATAAAGAATTAAAGTGCTACGAATGTGGTCAAAAAGGACATATTTCATATGATTGTCCAACAAAGAAAGTAATAATATAACACAATAATAAACAAGCCAAGGACAAGGAGGCACAAAAGACAAAGGAATCTAAGTCAAAGAAAGGTAAACGAGCAATGAAGATGAGCACATGGGGCGACTCATCTGATTCAGAATATGGCACTGAGGAAGCTCAAGTCTGCTTCGTATCAAATGAGGTAAGTTCTTCATCTGATAGTGATTCTGAAAATGAAATGACATTTGATGAAACGTATGAAGAATTTTTAAAAATGCATGCTCACTATAAGAGGCTCTCCAAAGAAAAGAAACTAATTGAAGAAAATGACAAGTTGAAGACGTCCAACTTGGAATTTTCTGAACAATTAGAGTCTTTTAAACAGAGTCTATTAATACTCTTGATTCTTTAGAGATTAACATTGAATCATTTAAAAAAATGAACAAAAGTTAAAAACAAAAAATAGTATGTTAAAGTCTAAGTTAGAAAGTTGTGAAAATGAGATAGTACAACTTAAGTCTTCTAAACTTACCTTAGAAAAAATGTTATAACAATTTAAATCTGGTGCAAATATGTTAGATACACTTATAATCGCAAAAATATGGAAAGATAAAACTGGATTAGGATATAAAGAAGAAGATGACAAAGTAGGTAAAAAGACTAAGTTTGTATCTTCAACTACTAAACAACCTTATAAAGCTATAAAACAACTTTGCCTGCTAAATCTTCTTCTACTTCTTCTTCTGTTTATTCTAAAGCAAAAATACAATCTGCACCCATAAAAGCACATACAATCAACACGTACATCTAGGCAAAACTTTGCATCTACATAACCTAGAAATTATGCCTATATATACACAAATACAACTAGAAATAATAAAATGCATTCAATTTATTATGAACCTAAGTATAGACAACACTCATATAAGTCCTATAGAAATGCATATGAACATACATATAGAGCACCATATAAGAACAAAGTCACATGCCTTATACACATTATAAAATTCGGCCATCCTATAATAATTATCAACCATGGCGCAACATGTATAACAATGCATCTTCACTTATGTAGAATGATCATGTATATTCTAATCCTTCTTATTTTCCAAATTATAACAATGCTAAAAATGTGCCTAGAAGTTATGTTCAAGTTTGGATACCTAAGGGATTTCTAAACAAGAATGGTGCCCCTAACATTCAAGGACCCAAATAAAGGGTACCTAAAACTTTGTCTGCATTGTAGGAAAATCGCAAGGAATGCAAGAAGGAGGCAAAGTCAAAGAATCTAAAACTAAATGGTTTTTAGATAGTGGATGTTCACGGCATATGACGGACAATCACAAACTATTCATCGAATTGGAACATATCAAGAATGGAGGAAAGGCAACATTCGATGACAACAACAAAGGACAAGTTGTTGGAAAAGGAACAATTGGGGACTCTAACACATTTCAAATACGAAATGTGTTGTTAGTAAGTAATCTTTCATATAATTTATTAAGTATTTCTCTACTTATAGATTGTGGATATAATGTTTCTTTTCTTCCCAATTCTTGTGATATAATAAATGAAAAAGGAGAAATAGTATTAAAAGGAAATAGAGATGGTAATATTATACTCTTACATTAGATAACATGTTAGATGCTAAGGTTAAGTGTCTAATATCACATGACTTAGATGTGAATTCATGGCATAGAATTAGGTCATATAGAAATTTCAACCATTAAGAAATTTTCTAAGAACTATTTAATTAGAGGAATGCCTAAGATAGACTTAAATAATTTTCAAATGTGTGAAACATGTATTAAAGGAAAACACATTAAAGAAACATTAAAACTGAAACCTGAAGTGAGTACTAGTGATGTACTAGAATTTCTTCACTTAGACTTATTTGGTCCAAGTAGGACATGAAGTCTAGGTGGACACTACTATTTGTGTGTCATAGTAGATGATTACTCATGCTACACATGGACATTGTTCTTAACACACAAACATGATGATCCATTAACAATCGAAACTCTTATTAAGCAACTCGAAAACATCTACGAAGAAATGTTAAGAGAATTAGAAGTGATAGAGGTGGAGAATTTAAAAACAAAAATATAATCAAGTTTTGTGAAAAACATGGAATTAAACATGAATTCTCACCACCTAGAACACCACAACTCAATGGAGTTGTTGAACGTAAAAATAGAACAATTCAAGAAGTTGCTAGAACAATGTTATGTGAAAATAAATTACAAAAATTTTTATGGGCTGAAGCTGTTAGCTGTGCATGCTATATTATAAATAGGCTTTCTATTAGAAATAAATTGAATAAAACACCTTATGAATTGTTAAACAATAGACAACCTAAGATAGATTATCTTAGAGTATTTGGATGTAAGTGTTTTGTGTTGAACACTAAGGATAATCTAGACAAGTTTGAACAAAAATTTTGAATGCATATTGTTGGTTATTCAACTAATTCAAGAGCATATAGGTGTTATAATCCTGCATCTAGAAAAATATTGAATCTATACATGTGAAATTCAATGAAAATGCATGCTTTGAAGTTAGTGATAAAAATCAATATAAACAAAAACCAATGTTGAAAATATGTTTGATGATGATGTATTACTTGAGCCTGTACTTGATCATCTAGAACCAACTCCCCCTTGATCAAGACATGCATGAACCCTTAGATGAAATAATGAAGAGATTTTGCAATTGGAAGATAATGCAACTAATGATCCAGTTACATATGATAATATTCATACAAATGGAACATTTGAACAAGATGAGGGTGAACCTAGTCAATCTAGGAATTGACGGCACCCTAAAGAATTAATTATTGGGGATCCAAGTGTTGGGGTTAGAACACATAGAAACATAAGTCAACTTGAAGGACATAACTTAGTCTCACACATAGAACCTAAGAATGTTAAGGAAGCCTTAGGTGACATATCATGGATAGATGTCATGCATGAGGAGTTAAATCAATTTAAAAGGAACAACGTGTGAGACTTAGTACCTAAACCTGAAGACAAGTCTATAATAGGAACTAAATGGGTCTTTAGGAATAAAATGGATGAACAAGGAAATATTACAAGAAATAAGGCTAGGCTAGTCGCACAAGGTTATAATCAACAAGAAGGAATATATTATGAAGAAACCTTTGCACCCGTTGCATGACTAGAAGCAATTACATTGTTACTTGATTGTAAGTCTAAGCAACATCAAACTCTTCTAAATGGATGTCAAGAGTGCGTTCTTGAATGGATACATCCAAGAAGAGGTGTTTGTGAAACAACCCCTGGATTCGAAGATCCAAAGAATCCTAACCATGTTTACAAACTTAAGAAAGCTTTATATGGTTTGAAACAAGCTCCAAGAGCTTGATTGATAGATTTGTAAACTTTCTTATTGCAAATAATTATCAAAGGGGAACAATAGACAACACATTATTCCCAAGAAGAAAAGATAATGACTTATTAATAGTTCAAATCTATGTAGACGATATTATCTTTGGTTCAACTAACTCTACCTTAGTAAAAGACTTCGAAGAATGTATGAAGTCAGAATTTAAAATGTCAATGGTAGGAGAGTTGAATTACTTCTTAGGGCTTTAAATCAAACAAACCCCTCAAGGAATCGATATTAGCCAACTTAAGTATGTCAAGGATATGATTAAGAAGTTTGGCTTTGAAGAGTTGAAACCAACACCTACACCCATGCGTGTTAGCACCAAACTAGATAAGGATGAAAATGGTAAACCTTTTGATGACACACTTTATAGGTCTATGATCGGATCACTCTTATATTTA